>JAJMLC010000157.1:0-314025 GCA_030569495.1 Pichia cabralensis | reverse complement strand
ATCTACCCGAGGCCAATTCACTCAGTTTGAATATCCAAAAAGCAGCGAAAAGTGGCAAAAAAGGGCCTCTGTTCAAAAAGCGACCAAACGATTCCTCAGCTCGTGAAATTCCCAGCTCAAACCTCGCATTTTAAATTTTCTGCCCGCGTTTGAAGGTACCACCCTTGCAGAATGCCTTTTGGTTCTTGTTTAAGCATAGGCAACATTTATACGCTAGCAAGTTTGTTCAATTCCATTCTTAGACACACAATCAATTTTCAGATATATCAGAGAGCTCACAAGTATTTGGTTGTTGTTTAATACGATTTCATCTGTATGAGTAAATAATACTTGGCAGTTTTGACTTCATCAATCAACTGTACAACCAATACCTTCTAAAATCAACAAAAAACTAATCGCAAACAAAGAATTGAAAATTTTACAAACTTTGTCTTTTCTACTACAACCACTTCTTTCTGGATCCGAAATATTGTATAGTCATACAATACTTTCATTTTACTGATTAGCGTCTATTAGTACGGTAGCAGTGGGAATTTGGCTTTAAAACTACTTGGGCTACAACTTGACTTGGAAACATTCACGCAATAAAGAGTATTGTTTCTACTTCTGTTTTTACGTTTTAACAATTATTTAAAAACATGCTTATATTCAGCTAGGACAGCATTCTGAATTAAAGAGCTATATATATTCAATACAATTTCAGTTTTATTAATTTTAAATTGTTATGTTTAACTAGAAAAGCTTGGTTGAACCATCTGGTTATTGTGTTCACTTTTTTAAACTTGACTCTCTACTCTTCTATAATGTTCACTGTTTCAATGAAGGACCATGTGCAACCTTTTTGATTCCATTTGTTGGTTAAAATGCATTTTACTGATAAAATCAATCTGAAATAACTTACAAGCTGAATGTGATTGCAATATCTAATAATCAATAATGAAACAATAGACAAAAGGGGAATACACCAGTATAATGATGGGATTCAATTATTCAGTTTTAATTCATATTGGCAAATTTGAAACAGACTTTAATATTGTAACTGGTTTATATCGAAATATCAAAAAATATTTAGAAAACACGTATTTTCTTATAAGTACATAATATATACATAATAGTATTTATTTTTTTAAACACAAACTAGCTGCAAATAAAAGTCCAATTTTAAAAAAGTACATAGATGAATAGATATATTCAAATTACTTTTATTCCAATTCAGTATCCATAACTAATGATAAACTTGTAATGCTGCAAAATTTTATATATGATGATTTATCTAATATATTAATTGAGGCGTAAAATAGAATCGAAAGCATACCACAAGGCTAATAACCTTTCTAGTTGAAAAATTATGTCTCTTTTTGTTCTGTTTTGGTACCCAACGTTATACCGCAAATATCATATTCCATTTATACTTTGTAATATCAAAACTAACCAATAAACGGCCCAAGATCAAGTCAAAAAAAAATTCAGGCTACTATCGGGCAACTTTTTGTGGGATACCTTTAGTTACTTAAATCATACTTCCGATATCTCTACTCGGTTTGATATCCTAAAAATTACGTATCAAGTCAACACATACACACACGCTGCTTGTAATAATAAAAAGTTGTCCTTCTTAGAATTAAAAAGTTTATCACCGAAAACGGATATTGAAATTTTACGTAGATGTACAGTATTCTATGATTTCCTTCGGCAACGTTTTTATATTTCTTTTTATTCACGATAATTGGTCCAAAAATAAAAGGGTTTCTAAATTACCAGGAGGGTCTTTTCAGGGAAAAAAATAACGCTTCAAGGATTGGAGAAAAAGAGAAACATTCAAAACTTAAAATAAAACTTAAACTGTAGTGGTTATTCAGAATATTTTTCAAAACTGTATAAAAAGACACCTATATGACTGTTTAATGAAAAGAATAATGGTAATTTACCTTTGCTTATTAACAAACAAACAACAAACACTTTTCCCTTATGAAGCTAGCTTATTCTATTATTCTGCCAATTTTTTCTGCCCTTACTCTTGGTTCACCAATTCCAAGTAATTCAACTAATCTTGATATAGTTGAAGGTACCACTGACGAATACTTGAATACTTGGACAGACGTTACTTTTCCATACATCGAGAATTGTAATGCTACACAAACAAAAATGATTAACAAGTACTACCAAGATATGCTTGAAGTTGCAAGCATTGCAAGAACTCATTTAATCAACAATGACGTTGATGAAACTTTTGAGCATTGGTTTGGATCTGAAGGTAATCCATTAACTGTTTTGGGTGTTATTGACAATATTGTTGAAGGTAACAAAGATGGTGCACTTTATAGATGTGATGACGTCGATGGCTCTTGTGCTTCTCATTTAACAAGCTGGCCTGGTTACCATAGAGAAAATGCTACCCAAGAGACTGTATTATGTGATCTTTTTTTCACCTCTAAGAAGCCAATTGAGGATATGTGTGTTATTGGTAATATTACTGAAGTTACTCCTAAAATCTTTGCTGGTATTGATCTTTTCCATAGATTCTTACACATTGAAAGCATTAATAAAGGTTTTGTTGGTGAATATTCTGAAACTATGGAAGAAATTGTCGACTACGCTCAGAACAATGCCACATACGCTGTTCTTAATACTGATAGTGTTTTGTATTACATTGCAGAAGCATATGCTCTTGAACTTACACCGGGTGGATGTTTGGGAGATTATCCAGATAACTGAAAAACTTCTACTCTCTAAAATCTTTTTTTCTTTAATCTTTATATATTCCAAATCGTATAGTTTATTTATTTAATTTATAAAATTTTGATTTTCTTTTAAACTAATAAAATTGGAAAACGACATTTTTTGACGCTTTTTATTCTTGCTGAACAAGAAATAGTCTAAAAAAGATAGCTAAAAAAATAATAATAGTGTATTATTTAAAACTTTCTTTTTATTTATTGAAAAGCATCGGCCTTTATTAGACTTTGATATAATATTATAGTTTTATACAGAGTATCTCAGATAAAAATTCTTAGATATTAAGCTAACGTTTGCTTTTAATAAATTTTTTACAAAAGAAATAGAATTATACCTTTTTGCCATTTTGTTATACCGTTGAGGTGTGTTTGGATCTCTAAATTGTATTCTTGTTTATCAATAAATGTATAATTTTAACCACATACTAAAGCCATTTAATAACATACTAGATGATTCCTGTCTCTGGTGATCATTCTTCATAACTGTAGAAGCTCAAGATACTTAAAAGAGGTATCAACCCAGTTTACTAAGATGAGCTTTGTTTTTCTTTTTTTTTTTTGTTATAAGTTTAAAAGGCCTCCATAATCAAACTGTTTGTTTGAATCGGGAAAAGACCATCCACATTACCAATATGGGATATACATTATGCTATCAAAAATTCACATTTAAGAGCATCACAATTTTCAAGTAATTTGGACCTCGATATTTCTTTAATAGGTGGAAAACACATTTTGTGTGTTTTTAACATCAATAATATATATAGTTACATTTCAGTTTACATAAAAATATTAAGCGTGTTTATATATACGTTTTGTATATTTTACCTTGAAAATATTTTTTTCAAGCATCCTTTACGACTGTTAACCGAATATAATATTCCCGTAGATCCAAAGTGATTTAGAACTCGGAGACTGCAAAGCATATTTTAAATAACTGAATGGCCATACTAAAATCAGATGTAATTCCTAAACTTGAGATTGTCCACAAGCAAACAGGAACAAAAAAATTACAATTAATATTTTTATGACAAAAACTTTTGAAAATTACATTTTCGGATCAGCTTGATTATAAACATAATATATAATAACACGACAAATTAGTTTTTAAAATTTAATAGCATATGTCAGCCAAGGATAGAACGGGCCATATATTCTTCATTGAATGGGGCTATGGCTCAATGGTAGAGCTTTCGACTCCAGATCGAAGGGTTGCAGGTTCGATTCCTGTTGGCCTCAATTCATAATTTTTTCAACTGATATTGGAAATGTCTTTTTTTTATTTTATCTATAAAAAGTTACACATTGCCCGACCCAATTGACTCTACTTCAAAATCGTTTGCTTAATAAGCTCATCGTCGATTTTATCGAGTATCTGTATCTGGTCCAATTCTATAGCTAAATCCTTTGCCTTTGTAAAATTATCCAATGCTTTCACTTTTTCATTGGTTTGCAAAAATAAAACACCTAAAGAATAGTAGCTTAACGGTAAGATTGAATCCTTTTCTCCCACACAAGAAATAAGCTGTTGGTATATTTTTTTTGATTCATTGTATGCATTGATGTCATTTGATGATTGCCCTAATTGAAACCAGGCTGATGCAAGATTGATAATCTGGGTCTTTTCATTGACAGTATCTTGAAAATCACCAACACAGGACCAGAGCAGATTACTTTGCAAAATACGAATACACATTTTCCAATTGCCTATCTTCATTTGAAACATTGCATAATAATCTCTGAGCCTTATATATGATTCCATCCATAAAGGCCACGCTTTACCTTGTAAATTTCTTAGTCCGTCCCAGCATTTGATAAATTCTTTACCAGCATCTGTTTGCATATGTTTCTCCACCCACTTAGATTTAGTAGAAGAAGGAAAAAAATCCTTCTTTTTAGCTGCCCAAAAGTCAATCAACTCCGATGTACTAACTTGCTTTGCTTCTTCGTTTAACCAAGGCACTATTTCCAACAACTCCTTGTTTTCAATATACATCATTCTATCACGGAGTTCATTGTTAATATCCGAAGCCCAGTCAGCACCCTTTGATTCTTGTTTTAGCATCGCCCAACGTGTTATGACAATCAAATCTCTATCAATTAACAATTCTCTTTCGGGATCGTCCTTAGAAATGTTCCCGTGAATTAAATTCTCAAAAATAAAATTACTTAGATTATAATATGTTGTGACTAATTTATCAGTCATGTTTAAATTCTGATACATTTCTGCAATTTTGAGAACAATACCTGTATATTCTAAGCTTAATTGTTTCATATTTTCTTGCTTAGCAACATTCAAAGCGTTCTGATAATGTCTCAATGCTTCAAGGTAATTTTCTTCTCCATCTCTTTCATCCCACAAACCTTTTCTTAATTCTTTACTAATATCTTTCGAATATGGATTCCATGGTTGCCATATGTACAAAATTAAAGAACCACCAACCAAAGACAAAAACCCGTATTGCACAATCTTTCCAAACAAATTACCACGGGCTTTCTCTTTCTTTAGCTTTTCGTGTGACTGGATAGCTCTTTGACTTGGTGAAATGTATTTGCCAAACTTGTTGGCTTGAAGTAATGGCCTTGTGTATCTGAACATCGTCCTACCTTAAATAAGAAACAAAATCGACACACATGGACTTGTGGACCATATGGCTTGGCGTGAAATGCAAATTTACACATTATTTTTTCCTCATCCTTGATACACAATTATAAATGTAGCACCTGAAAGTGTAACGACAACATCTCATAGTAAAGCTCGTAATTTTATAAGTATATCAATATATGTGATTTATCAAAAAAATAATTTGGTAATCCACTTTGCCAGTCTTCACACTCCCTTACTCTCTTCGTTTACGAGAGACTCGCTCAATGAAATGGGTCTTGATATTTGTCAACTTTTTTTTTTCAACGTACTCTTTCATTTAGTACTATGGTTTTTGAGATTAGACAGCTGAACAGTGACAACTACAACGACAAGGTATTGCATGATGTTATAGAATTATGTTGCTATTCTTTTGGTGCTACCATTGACACTATTTCTTTGTTTCTGGAAAGGGAAATTTCAAATTTCAAAAACACACGTTATCCTCTCCAGCATTTTTACATGATTGATACTAGCAACAATAAAATAGTTGCAGCTCTTGGTGTTATTATTAGGGAATGTTGTATACCCGACAAAAAAAATCTTGTTATAACATTTGTCAACACAGCAAAAGACTACAGAAAACAAGGCCTAATGGACATTTTAATCAACAAGACCATAAGTATTTATGAAAATACAACATATGGAATAAATTTGGAGAAGTTTATAATTAGTTTGAATACTCTAAATGATGCTAAGGCTTTTTCTAATAAATACGTAAATGATGGCTCTTACTGGACTTTGTATAGTGCAGTAGGTGACTATTATTCTCGTTTTGGGTTCAGCAGTTGTAAAACATTGAACTACTATAAAACTAAAACAAAATTATTGGATGATATCAAATTTGAAATTGGTCCAAATGAAGAATTCTTAACTTCAGATAAAGCCAGCTATTATTTAACAGATGATAAATTTGTTCCTCATATCGAAAATGCTTCTATGAAAAATATCAGATGCTCATCTTTTAAATACCCTTCAGCTTTTAGGTTTATGAATGGGGCACAATTGCACTTTAATGCGTTGAACATTACGATACCTCATTTTGGTTTGGTTATTCATTCGGACTTCGGGGACACCATTTTCTGTTTAGTGCATTACTTTGACTTGAAAAGAATTTACATTCGTAGATTGTTTTCTTCTGTTACCGATGACAGCATTTTAAACGAACACTTAGAAAGAGTCTATAATTATCTGTTATGGTTTGTTAATAAATTTACTGTTGATAAATCAGAGACAGAGGTTTTCTGCTCGGAGGGGGACATAGTTTATGACGGCAACAGTTCTAGGCTATTGAATTTGTTTAAAAACAAGGGTTGGGAATGGGATGCATCAAACACCAAACTCAATCCCATGATCAGAGAATGGAAAGCACAACAACCGGCTGGTGAATGGATCTATAATGGCATGTGGTGTGTCACATGAAGTTGAAGCGAATTAAAGCTTGTGTTGAATATTTTATAGAAATTTGTGTATCAATTACAGGAGATTTAACCTTTTGTTCTTTTTCTTTTGTTTCTCTCTCCGATAGATAATAATGACTGACGACTTGAACTATATAAAAGAAGGTGTGACAAAATTGAAATGCTCATTTGCTAACAACCCTCGTTCTAAAGAAGATTCGATAGCTTTGTTAAAAAAATACCAAAGTATATTTTCAAAATCTTTTGAGCCAATTGCCAATGCCATCAAAAGTGATTTCAATAAACCTAGTTTAGAAGTTTACATAACAGAGTTTGCTCAAGCTAGTGGCGAAATTAGCTATTTTATTGATAATTTAGATGCCTTGTTGTCATCCCCACAACCAGCTACAGTACCAATATCGACTTCAACGTTATCCTCTGACATTCAGAAAATCGCTTTAGGAACTGTTTTGATTATATCACCATTCAATTATCCGTTAATACTTGCAAGCTCCCCTTTTGTTGGAGCAATAGCATCAGGTAATAATGTCGTCCTTAAATTACCTTTTGATCAGCTTCCTGAATTTTCAACAGTTATGAAAAACATAATTGAAACTGCATTCCCAAATAATGAAGTTATGGTTGTTAACGGCGGTATTCCAGAAACTCAATTCCTTTTGAATGAATGTAAATTTGATAAAATATTTTTTACAGGATCAACCTTTGTCGGTAAAATTGTTTACGAAGCTGCAAGCAAAAACCTGACACCAGTTGTATTAGAGCTTGGCGGTAAATCTCCAGTCTTTATAACTTCAAATATCAACAAAAAATCAATGCAAATAATTTTAGATCGTTTATTATGGGGTAAGTTCACAAATGCTGGCCAAACCTGCGTTGCTCCAGATTATGTTTTGATAGAAGAAGCCGTGTATGATGATGTTATCCAGACCATATCACAAATTTATAAGGAAAGATATTCACAGATCGATGCAAAATCTGATTTCTCACATATAGTCAATGAAAGAGGATTTAAAAGACTCACGTCATTAATAGAGAATACAAAAGGAACAGTCATTCTTGGTGGAGACTCTGATATAAATGAGTTATTTATTAAGCCTACAGTAATAACCGATGTTGATTGGGATGATAGGTTGATGGAGTCGGAAATTTTTGGTCCAATTCTCCCAATACTTAGATACAATGAACCTTTTGATACAATTGTTAAAAAGGTTGCATCCAAACACGATTGTCCTTTAGCTGCTTATCTCTTATCATCTGATGATTCCGATATTTCTACTTTGAAAAAATATCTAAGATCTGGATCAATTTTAGTCAACGAAACTTTAATGTCTGCAGGAAACACTGCTACTCCCTTTGGTGGTATTGGATCAAGTGGATTTGGAAATTATCATTCAAAATGGTCGATTGCCTCTTTTACACACGAAAGGGCTATCTTAAATCAGCCAATTTGGGCAGAAACACTAATAAAATCAAGATATTATCCATATACCAATAAGAATATGAAAACTTTACAATTATTGAAATATGTCCCAGATATTCCTTTAAAAATGTTAAAAGATAGTTTATTTTTCCTATTAATTTTTGCTCTAGGCTATCTAGTAGGTAAGTATTTCTGAATAATGTATGTTTCTGTTTTGTCTTTTACATCTATTACAGTTTAATTTCTGTTTTGTTGCGTTCATATTTCTTTTTCTTTATTAATATTTACATATAAGACGTATACGACTTTTTTTATATAATATACAGAATTAATCAAAATAGTAACCACCCGCAATAAAACGAATCATATATTCGTCAATATGCCCAATATCATCGTCATCGTCCTCTTCGGCGTCACTGTCATTTTCAACTTTTTCATATTCATTTTCCTTTTCCTTTTCAACTTCATCTTCTTTTGGTGCTTGAGTTGCTTCTTTAGTGCCTAATAAGGTCTCATTACGACCTACCATTTGAAGTGCTAAAGAGTCAACATCAGAGTTCATATTCTCTTTTTCAGCAGGGCTAGAACTCTTGGCGTCGCTATTCATATTTGATTCCTTATTTTCCTGGACACTTGTTTGCTTTTCATCATCTGAAAAGTCTTCAACATCAACATTTGTTTCACGCATTGCCATTTCAGCCGCCTTGGCATCATCGTCGTCCTCAGCTTGTTCCAATGCTCTAGTAAATTCTTTCTCATTATTTAACAATTTTTTATCTTTTATGTCTTCAATATCTGTACTTTGGCCCAACAGTTCACTGACCGTAACTTTATTAAAATAATCTGTTGTGAAATCACCCTTCTGAATAATAACATTATCCAAATGTTTTTTCTGCTCAGCCTTTTTCAAAATATTATCCTCAATTGTATACTCAGAAACAAACCTGTAAATATGAACATCCCTTGTTTGTCCAATTCTATGACATCTATCTTGACATTGCTTATCAATAGCTGGGTTCCAATCTGAATCATAGAAAATGACTGTATCTGCACCTGTTAAATTTATACCTAAACCACCCGCACGAGTACTCAAAATAAAACATTTAACACGAGAATCATTATTAAATCTTTCTGTAAGTAACTGTCTGTCTTCAATCTTAGTGGCTCCGTCTAAACGCATGTATGTGTATCCGTGATAGTTTAAAAACAACTCCAAAATATCCAAAACTTTTGACATCTGGGTAAAAATTAAAACTCTGTGGCCTTGTGGTATTATATCATGTAAAATTTGTGCAAGCTTTTGTAATTTACCACAATCGTATTGTAACAATGACTTATCTGGAAATGCAATAGATGATTTAACTTGAATTTGATGAAATGGGTTTTGTATGATATCATACTGAGAGTCATGAATAAATTCATTTTGCATTTTGTCTGTGTATAATAAATCATTCATATCTTGACATATAACCTTTGGAGTAATAAATGCATATTTTTCAATTGTATCTTTTAATTTGAATGATCTTGCAGTAACCGTAGAAACAAGCCCAAGTTCAAGTAGCTGACCTCGATAACTTTCGTCATTATTTATTTTTAGCGTTTGGATTAATGTTTGAGAAACCAATTGTTTTTTGTTACACTTGAAATCATTGACATATTTTCTATATTTCATCATTTCCAGCAAATCACGATTTTCTTTATTCAAAATGAAAGTATAATATTCTTCTAAATTGTTAAAGTTCGGAATAATGGTTTTATCATGGAGCTCCTGCTCCAACTCCTTGATTTTATTATCGAAAACTTTAGAGGCACTTATTTTGCTAATTGTATTATAATGGTGAGAAGCAGTAAGATCACTAGTTTTGAAATCTGAAACTAAGTTCAAAAAATTCAAATCAACTGTTGCAAATTTATCTTTTTTGAGGTAGTCAGTAATTATTTTATCCTCAATCAAAAAGTTCGAAATAACAGATTTTTCTTGAGCAAAACTTGTTAAAATTGGCCTGACTTCAAATAGATCTGGATGATTACAAACTTTTCTTAATTGCATAAGACAATTAATAATGCTTAAAAAATTACCACTTGCTAATGTCTCTTTTGTTTGTGCTCTACTCATGAAATCATCATATAACAAACGCTGTCTCTTTGATAATCTACAATAAACAATGTGTTCATATTTGGCAGGCATTTGTTTTTCAACATCTTGCTTCAATCTACGTAATAAATATGGTCGTAGAACCTGATGCAATTTATTAACGGTTTCTTTTGTTTCTTGGTCACTTCCACCATGCTGGATAATCTTATCAACGGGCTTACCGAACCATTGTTGGAAATCCATCAAATCTGCAAATCCTTCTGGCATTGTAATACTATTTTCTTTGGATGAAGGCATCAAAAAATATAGAAGAGACCAAAGCTCTATGATGTTATTTTGAAGCGGCGTACCGGTTAATAAAACACGATGCTCTGTATTGAAATTGAGTAATGACTTCCATCTTTGTGATCTAAAGTTTTTTATATTATGTGCTTCATCTAAAATCATATACTTCCATTTTTTTCTTCTGAAAACTGGTTGATCATGCACTACCAATTGATAAGACGTTATGCAAACATGAAATTTGTCAGGCGTATTCCACCCTTTACGTTTCTCTTTCCTTTGTTGAGGGGATCCATAATAGGTTAAAACTTTAAATCCAGGTGCAAATCTTTTAAATTCCATTTCCCAGTTTAACATCACAGATGTTGGAACAACAATCAAATGTGGGCCCCAAATATTTTTTTCACAAGCTAAATAGGACAATAATGAAATTGTTTGAATGGTTTTACCCAAACCCATTTCATCTGCAAGAATACCATTTGTTCCATTATTATAAAGAGATGCTAACCAATTTAATCCTTGCTTTTGGTACGGTCTCAATGTACCTTTCAACAATATAGGAACTGGAACGTCAGGGATACCATCATCTTTTATTATATGATCAGGAGATGAAGATGGTGTTTCTTCTTCATTGTTTTCATTTCCACTATAAACCGACTCATCATTTTCATCATCAGAATTAGAACCGTTGGAAGTAAATAAGGAACTTAAAGTAGGTCCTTTTTCTATATCACTGCTAATTTCATCATCGCTGTCAGCAGATTCAATAGATTCACTTTCACTGTCAAGATCAGTATCGCTATCACTAGAACATTCACTATTTTCATCAAGAAGTGAGTCATCGGCTTGCTCTTGTTTTATTATTTCCAATCTTTCTTCTTCGGTTAATTTTTCAAATTCACCCATATTTCCATTTCCATTGTGTTTTTGAGAATCTTCGTTCTCATATAATGATGCTAAAGACATATCATTTTCTTCTGTATTATTTATTTTAACACTACTCAAATTTTTATATTTTTGCTTCAACTCTTTAACAGTTAATTTATTGTCATCATCAGCTTGATTTACATTATCCATTACCTCATTGCCGTTATTATTATGTGTATCGGTGTCATCAATACTAGCTATTTCGGAATCACTGGAACTTAACATTTCATCATCATTATCCGAATCACTGTTATTACTCCCCGTTTCACTTTCAATTTCGGGTTCAATACTTGAAGTATTTGCAGATGTCAGTTTTGTTTTACCTACTAATTGAGCACCTAAAACTTTTGTACTATGATCAAGAATTTTTGATAACTGTTCTTTGGACTTGGCCATTCTTTCATGTTCTTTCTCTCTTTCTTCAAGTATTTTATAAGCTTTCACCGCTACTAACCATTTTTTCTTGACCTCTTTAGCAGTCTCTCTTGCTAATTTCAAAATTTTCTTTTTATATTCTTTTTCTTGTTTCTCCTTTTCCTGTGATAATCTCTTGAAGTAAGCTTCAATCATTTGTGCAATTTTTTTACATTTTTGGATTTTATTAATTTTGGAATTATGGATCAACTTTGAAGACTTTAAACCTTGAGCTAATAAATGATCATAATGAGTCAAATCATTTCTCATTCGAAAAGGGTTTTCTGTTGGTTTATAGTTGCTCAGATGATATTCTGGGTTTCTTTTTATCATGGTTGGCTCTCGAACACCATTTGGAACTGATCTGAAAGGGTTTTCGTTGTAATCTATATATAATAAGCGTTTATCTTCAATTGCATTTTTGATTTTATTTATAAGATTATTCTGGTCATCAATATAAGAACTAAACTCACTTGGTTGAATCTCTGGTGCTGGATCTTCTATTATATTTTTATACGAATTGAACAATTCATCAATTGAATCGAATTTATGGGTTGGGATATTATTAGGATTCAAAATTGGTTGAGGTTTAACAGAAATACTGAATTTAATTTTAGGTAATTTCTTTTGTTTCTTTGTTACAATTGGACGTTTTTCTATCAACTTCCTTTTATTTGAATTATTCAGATTTTGCGTAAATTTATTTTCTATGAATTTATTTATATTATTCAATAATTTTGATTTTAAATTATTCAACGAAGAATCATCCATATTTGATGATCTTCTTGTATTTCTTTTCGTAAGTTGGGGCCAAATATCCAAATTCAAATCATTTTTAAACATATCGAAACTTTCTGAATCTTTATTCAGTAGTATACTATTAGGATTTGGATTATAATTCAAAATTGACTGAAAATTTTGTAAATGATACAATTCGTCTGTCAAAATGACAGAGTCAGCTAATAAATTTAGCAGCTCTAAATCTATTGAGGATAAACTTTCAGACATGGAGATTCTGATTTCATAATTTATCACTCGATTGGATGACTTTAAGTTATATATTTGAAAGAAAAAAGCTCAAATTTGCCAAAACAGTGATTTCCTTTAGGTGGCAAAGGGCTATTTGCGTTTGCAGCTGAGGATTTTGACAAAAAGATAAAAAAATTCTGACGCGAAAAAAAGACAAACAATCGTCGCGTCGATCATGCAGATTACACCTGTACACCTTGTTTTCCACCCCTCAATTTTTATATTCGATTTTTTCTTTTTTGGAACTCGACATGTTTGAGGAAACCAATAGATAGTTTCAATTCAAAACTGAGTTGAGATAGAAGAAGACGACTTTTTGATCTTTGCTCGTTACTCTGCACATCTCTAGCCAAAGGAAACAAATCAACAGATATCATCTATACATCATAGCGTATTTGATTAAACAATTTTTTCTTATCAAAGCAAAATAGAAACACAATAAACTAAGGGAAAATGTTTTCAAGATCTATATTATCAAGAACAAAGTTATTAAACGTTCAATCTTTTGCAAGATTCAACTCTACATCAGCAAAATATGGTTTACCAAAGTTTTTACCTGATGCAGAAACTCAATTTGGTATTAAAACTCCAAAGAATTATGTTCCACCACAATACAGAAATCCTCATATTAAATATGATGATCAAGAGAATAGAGTTAACTTTGGTGAAGAAATTCATCCTTATCATGATTATATGGATATGTGGTCTCCTGATCATTTCCAATCAGTTAAAGATCACGTTGCAGTTAGACAATTTTTAACTTTTATGGGGTTATTAGGTGTATTTGCTTACAGTATTTACTTTTTCGATATTTGGCCTGAAAGACCAAACATGCCAAGATCATATCCTTACGAAGGTCTTTATAAAGATTTAGGTGGTAGAGAAGGTGAACAAGCATTAATGCAAGCAAGAGTTGATAAAGGTAATTAGAGAGAGAAAAAACAATTATTTTCCAGTAATAGGTTTAATTACAGAGAACTATAATAATATATTTACAACACACAATTACTATCATTTTCATTCATCTAAAAAAACAAAACAAATCATCAGCAACAACATGAACAACATTTTATTATAACGTGGAAACCATATTGCTGTTATTATGACTTCTTTATAATTATATATATTTATATTTGTATCGACTTATCTAACAATGAAAGTCAGTTTATATATTTACATATATATGTATAATTTTTTATATATTCTTTATTTATTCAAAAAAACAAACAAAACCACGATTTTAACAATCATTTAGCATTATAAAATTTTTCGTTCTGATACTTATTTAAATAGAAAACATTAGTTAAATAATGAATTTGAGTTATTTTAAATTTGTCAAAAATTTATTGAATTGATATATATACTAATTTTTATATATTATTTTGTTTTATAGAACGGAAAGAATTTAGAGAAAAGTGTAGATTTCAAAAATTTATTTGCATTAAAAGCATATTTAACACCAGAATTTGTAAACTCTGTAGTAGAAAGGTTTTGATCTTATGAATGCTTTTTCTTCTGCAATTTCTTGTTTTAACAGTTCTAAATCAACTTCTCTTCTACCGGTATCGATATCAATATCCTTTGATCTTAAGAAGAAATTATAATCTTTTTTGTAGAAAACCCAGAAGAAATAGCAAAGAATTAAAATTGGAACACATAAAAAGACTTCAAAGAATGACTTAGCATTTGCCTTTTCACCAATTGGGAATAATGCAACCCAAAATTGTGCTATCAAAATCAAACAGTTTAATAAGACACCAAAACATGAACCAATAATACCACATTGAGAAGTGAATGGTAATTCGTCAGTACCTCTACCTTGAACGAAAAGAGCTCTTCTAAATCTAAGATGACATGCACAAATTGAACCCCAAGTGAAAATAGATGATAAACCTGATAAAGCCAACATCCAAGTGAAAACATCATCATGTTTAGAAGATGCAGCTAAATAACAAAGTAAACCAATGAAAAGGGAAATACCAACACCTACTAATGGTCTACCTTCTCTATCAATATAACCACAAATTCTTGGAGCAAAACCTTGATCAGCTAATGAAGCAATAGTTCTTGAAGCACCATAAACAGAAGAATTAGCAACAGAACAAACAGCAATCATAATAACAGCATTCATAACAGAAGGTAAACCTTTAATACCTGCATTTTGAATTGAAATAACAAAAGGAGAAGCAGCAGCACCAGAATTACCTAATAATCTTGGATCGGTATAAGGAACATTAACACCAACTAAAGTTAAAGAAATAATATAGAAAAGAGCAATTCTCCAGAAAACTTGTTTAGTTGCAGAAGGTAAAGATTTTCTTGGATTTTCAGTTTCTGCAGCAGCTAAACCAACTAATTCAGTACCAGCAAAGGAGAAAGCAGATGTAACGAAAACTGCACAAACACCTTTAAAACCGGCAGCAAAAGCACCTGGATTATTCCAAAATTGACCACCAATATAACCACCTTTTGGACCACCACCACAATTAATAACAATACCTAAAATGATATAACCAAGAATAGCAATAACTTTTAAAAGTGAGAAAATGAATTCAGCTTCACCATAACCTTTAACACCGAAAATGTTAATAAATAAAACCAAAAAGTAAAAAATTGTAACCCAAGCAGCAGAATTAATTTCTGAATTCCAATAATCAATTGTAATTGCAGCAGCAACTAATTCTAATGGTAAAACAACTAACCATTGTAAAGCATAATTCCAAGCCATACAAAAACCCCAAGAAGCAGAAATGAATCTTGTATTATATTGAACAAAAGAACCTGAAACTGGGAAAGCAACACATAATTCACCTAAAGCTTGAACAGTACAATACATCATAATACCTGTTAAAATCCATGCAATAACTAAAGCGGCTGGACCACCAGTTGCTAAAGCAGAACCAGAACCAACGAAAAGACCAGTACCAATAGAACCACCAATAGCAATCATTTGTAAATGTCTATTTTTTAAAGATCTTTTTAAAGGTGATCTAGCAGCAATTAAATTTGCTCTTTCGACATCAGTTAAATTTGGGTCAATTTCACCTAAATCTAAAGGTTTAAAACCGTTAACGAAGTTTTGCCAAAATCCATGGTCTTCTTTTTCATATAATTCGTAAGGGTCAACATAAGTGTTACCTTCTTGTCTTGAACGATAATCGTTAATTGGTGAGACTTGAGTAGAAATGATATCCTTCTCGTCGTAAGTTTTTTCAATTGACATACTTATTTAGGAATGGGAGACTTTCTTTGGTAAATAAACAGAAGGAAAAAAAATTAAAGTAAAGTGAAGTAAAGAAAAGAAATATAAATGAAACAAAAAAAAGGCAAACTCTTGAAATGAAAGCGTAAAAGAAGAGGGAGAACAATGAAGATATTTATAAGATTCAAGAGAAAAGAAAAAGAAGAAGGAGAAGTTAACAATAAGATAGATACAAAATATACAATTAGAATAAATCGATCACAATCTGTAATCTACAATCTACCATAAAAAACCCAGGACATTAATTAAGCGTGAATCCGATATGATATGATATGATTAATCACTGATAGCTGAAAGACTGTTCCAATTTCAAGAAACTGATAGCAGAAAATCAGTATTGTCGTTTCTCCATTTTTTTGTCTTTCCTGTTTTCGCTTCTTATCAGTGATAGCGACAATTATTTTTGCCACACGCCGTGGAAAAACACTGTGACAAACGCAGCAAAATTGCAATCTTACAGTGTATAAAACGGGGGTGGGGGAAAACATTTAATGTGTCATGTGCACTTAAGGTGTCGTCAATTTGTGTATTGCCCTAAATTTTTTTTTAATCAGATGGGCATTAAAAGTGTAATAGAAGACGGATACGGGGAAACGATTCCCACAAGTTTCCTAATCGTTTAGGAATATGCAGTAGCAAAAAATCTATCTTTCTTTCTTCGCCTTTTCACTTTCTGCCTCTTTCCCTTCCCCTTTCCTTTTTCTCCCTCTCTTTTGTTTTCATGCCACGCTGCCGTTTTCAGCTGTGCACAGATACTGAATATGGCTGATTCACCTCCAGATAGCAAAAAAAAAATAATGTGCTGGCTGTAGCAAATTAACAGGGCTACCTACCCTGCAACAACTGAATCAGGTAAACCCGCTGCCACATAAGGCAATCCTCAGCGCGTTTGTGGCATTTCTGATGGCCATCGCTTACGGTATTCCACAGTGCCGCTGTCGCCTTCCTTTAGCGGTAATGCCCTTCAACTATCCTATTTAGGAAGGTGATCATCCGCCAGCACGTGACCCGCTGCCGGACACGTCACGTGACTGTGTGTGGGAGGGAGGGTTTTTTCCATTTTGCATTTTTCATTTTTTATACAGGCTATATAATATATATAAACAGAAGATTATATCTAGTATAAATCATTTGAGAACTTTCTCAGTATCAACAACCCATTCATTTTTATCTTCATCTTTAATAATAATTCCTTGTTCTTTTAAATTATTAAACATATCTTGTGGAACCCATCCACCAGTTGCAATAAATGGTTTACTACCATTGTCAATTTCATATTGTTTAATTTCTTGGTTAAATTCTTTAACTTCTTCTTCACTAAATTTATTAGGATTTTCTTCCCCTTTAAATTTTCCAATAACTCCATTACTATTATAATTATCCCACATTGTAGAAATTTCAATTAATCCATTTTCAATATATAATGAATCTTTTAATTTTTTAAAATTTAATAAATTTAAATAACAATTTTTAACTAATTTAATAACTGGTGAAATAACTCCAACTAATTCTTTACTATTTTTATTTAATGTAACTTCCCAATAAAATTGATTTCTAGTTCTTTTAAACATAAATTTATATTGTTCTTTATCAATTTCATCTAATTCATCAAAATTTTCAATTTCTTCTCTTAAACTAAATATTTTAATTCCATTATATTCAATAAATTTAGGATAATTACTAATTAAAAATGGTTTAATTGTACTATTCTCAAAATCAATAAATGCAAATCCTTTATTATTGGTTTTAACTAATACATTCATTGGATCTAAATCTCCAATATTTAATCTTGGTTTAATTAATGCATCAATATTTGGAATTAATGTCTCTTTAGAATTTATATTAAACATTTCATCTGCAATTTTATTTAATTTTTCAAATATTTTAATAGATTTATTTAAATCTTCTTTATTATCTTCTTTATTTTCACCATTTTCAATTAATTCTAATCTAGTTTTTAAATTAATAATTTCTAATTCAACTAAATCTTTAATCATTTTTAATGGTTCATCAATTTTCCATGGCCCAACAAATTTATTTATTTCTTCTTCTTTGATAAATTTCTTATTCCTATAATATGCTGCTTCAATTGTTGGTCCAATAACCCACCTATCTTGATTTTCAAATGCTGTTAAACTTTGATTTTCAGGAATATCATTTTTAAAATATAATGATCCATAATTATCAAAAATAAAATCTGTTACAATTTTATTAAAATCTGCAATTGGTTCAATAACTTCATCTAATTTCTCTTTTGTAATCGCATCATCTAATCTATCATCTTTACTTTCAATTAATGGATTCCATTTCTTCATTAATGAGCCTTCAATATCTTCAATATATTCCATTAAAATGAAAGCATGTCCTAATGAATTATTTTTATCTCCATTATATGATAAAACTTTTGGAATATTTAAATGTAATGCATTGCTTAAAAAATCCATTGTTGCAACTTCACTTTCAATTTTCCTTTTAGTAAATAATTCACTTTCAAGTGTATAAGGTAATCTTAAAATAAATTTTTTATCATTACCTTTAATTTCAATTAAATAAACTCTATGATGTTTACCTTCATGTAATGAAATAATTTGATTAATATGTCTAACTTCTCCTGCATCTTTGAAAAAATATTTAATATTATTACATAAAACTTTACTATTATCTTCAAGCTTTAAAATACTATCTGGATCTTTTTCCTTTCCAATATCAATTCTAGTAATTTCTTTAATAATAGAATTTAACCCTTGAATAGAAAATTTCGTTAATCTTTTATTTTTCTCTATTTCATCATTCTTTAACCATGTACCCCATGTATATTTAAACATGTGCTCTCTATCTGGATCTGCATCATCAAACAATGGAGTTGATGTTTGCTTACCTGTATTAAATTCATTTCCTTTACCTGGTGATGATGTGGTAGTATTGAATCTAATACTTTGAAAGATTAATGAACTTTTAGATGTTGCAATAATCTTCTTATTATTTAAAATATTTCTACTAATTAAAGTCTTTGCTGATCTGGAAAGCATGATTTCAATTTAAATTCCTTCACTTGATGTAAAAACGCTTATAACAAGAATCGAAAATAAACCCCAAGAAAAAAACAGGACACTAAAAACTTCAATTTTGCCAAAAACACTTAGTCAGTTGGACAAGAGGTTGTTGAAATTTCAAGTTCCGTTCTCGACGCCGAAACTGACAAAAAAAATCGATTTTTTGTTTTGCACAATGCGCAGGGTGGCTCAGCGTTTCCACTTTTGCTTTCTGCTATTTTCATAATACTGTGTTCTTCCTCTGCTTATTTCCTTTTAGTTGCTGCTGTTGACCTTAATCAGTGTGGGAACCAATGTCGCATACAGAAACTGAAAAGTGTATTACAAAAAAAAGATCCAAAGTCTCTGAAAGACTCAGTATCAACCAAAGTGAGAAAACTATTATTGATGTTCTTTTGATGTCAATATCATGTATTGCATTCTTACGTGGCTTCTTTACGGATAATCATTTCAGTGATGATAAATTCACTGCTCCTAATAGTAATGGTAGTAACAATAATAAAAATTATATAAAAATTAAAAAATTGAAAAAAGGTATATCGCCTAAAGCTGATACCATTTTAAATTGGATTAATATTTCAATTGCCGATGCTTTACATAAAAAATATCTTAAATGTATCAATCTTTCAATTATTTTAAATGATAAAAATCCATCAGATATTTTTGAATCTTATTGCTTTAACTTGGATTATAATGATACTGGCGATAATGATTTATTAAAAACAAAGATATCATTCAGTGAAGGAAATAACAATAACAATAACGATAACGATAACGATAATATTGTGATAACACCTGCCGAACTAACTAATCTTCAAATTTTCAAACTAATGAAAAAATTTATTATTTTAACACAATCACTTGGTGCTTTACCTACAAAAAGATTCCTTTGTATGCGTTTACTATTTACAGATAGTTGTCCTTTAAATTATCAACCAGAATATTTTATCGATTGCTCAAATGAAGCAATTGCAACAATTCAAATACCTTTACCCCAATATGATGATATCATTGCGCAATGTGGTAATATAAACTCATCCCATCATACACTCACAGCATCTCTGATCTCGTTGGCAAATTTATCAGATTTAGATAACGATTGTGAAAAAATTAAGTTTGATCCTTTCCAGTTATGTGACCCAAATTTCAATATCGATCAAAATGTTAAATCTTTAACATCTAAAAATAATGAAATATCTCAGGTAACAAAAGATTTAGAAAATTTAATAAATAACCACGATAAAGAGTTACATGATGGCGAAACGCAGATTTTAGTTTCAAATAATTTCCAAATTCAACAATCTTCTCCATTTGAAGAAAACTCTATTAATTGTACATGCAGCTCAAATATGTATTTAGAATATTCATCAATTGTACAATGCACAAAATGTTTCAGAAATATGCATAAAGTTTGTTACTCTATTAAATCCGATTTTGAGAAATTCATTTGTATGGAGTGCTCAGATGAAATTAAAAGTATAAACATGAATGATATGAATATTATTTTCAATATTCGAAAAATTTTACAGTTTTATCAATATAATAACAAAAACATTTTGAACTCTTTAACGGAAACTGTATTTAAGCTAGGATTTAGTTCAAAAACTTTGAATCAGAACTCTGAAATTGTTAATAATATTATCAACGCATTATCTGTTTTAATATATGAAGGTATATTATCTTTGAAAAATTACAAATCATTTTCTTATAACATTTTTAAAGTTGATATTGATGGATTACTTGAAAACCATAAAGTTGTGAAAAAAGGGAAATATTTTTTGTCTTTCAAAGGAAATTTTAAAGAAGCTGAAATAAACAAATATTTAGACCCAAATTTCGGAAAAATAAAAAAAATAACTTCGTTCAACGATAGCCTAGCAACACACAATGAAATTGATGCTGATAAAACTTTTGTTGATGATAGGAAAGAATCCGACCACATGTCTAATAAGAAAAGAAAAATCAGTAAATCAATCGATATTTTCAAAGTGTAATCATCCAAAAAATTGAATATATATATATATATATAGGTCCATTGCTATTATTTAATAATATAATTGCCCAATTGCTGTGTGTATGTTCAATCTTTTTCTATAGATTGTCTTATCCTTATATATCTTTGATTAATTTTAACAAATCTTGCATTCTCAACAAGCCTTTAAACTCTTGTCCGTTTTCTGTATTTTCACATAAGAAAATATTGGTTATCAACATTTGATCCATTAAATTATATGCAGAAAATAAGGAGTACTCTTTGTTTACCAAAAACAAATCTTTTTTCCTTATAACAAATTCATTTACTGATATTATATTATCATTATTATTATTATTTTCTGCTGTTGCTTCCAGGAAAGATACCAGTTTGCTTGAATTTTCATCGGCTAAAGGTTTCAAAATTCTATATAAATCATTAAAATTTATCCATCCAACAATAGAATGGTTAAATCTATTTTTCAATAAAACAAATCCATCATTAACAATTTCACTATTTGGATTATGTTCAAAAATTTCGTTTATTTTATGAATTATTTCAGAAACTGTTAAATAATTATCTTCAACGTATAAATTAAAATTTTCACCATCGCTTATAACATCTCCAACTTTAATATCCGTGAAATTTGCCAATAATCTAGATTCTACCAATCCTGATGTTAAATAGGTTTTATTAAGTTTTATTAACCATAAATCATAGAAACTTTTACCATTGAATATATCAGTTATAGTTTTCGATACAACGACACCTAACATTAAAGGAATTAAATAAGTAACAGCACCAGTAAATTCGAATACTATAACAACAGCAGCAACAGAAGTATTAGTAACGCCAGCAAAAAACGATGCTGCTCCAACCATTGCATAAGATCCCGGAGAAACACAATTTTTCTTTTCTTCGTAACACTGTAAAAATATTTTAGCTCCTGAATTTTGCTGGATAATTTCAACTAGATCTCCAATAATCCGTCCAATGACTGCACCAATTGTCAAAGATGGTAATAATATACCACCTGGTATATCCAATGAATAAGCATAATTAGATGATAAGAATATTATGATAAAGTAGTAAACAAGTGATATTATTTTGTTTTCTTGTTGACACATTGATTGTGCAAAATAATTTTGCGTTTGATCATTATCACAATCATATAGTAAGCTCATCATTGTTTCATTCAATGTTAAATGACTAAAATTCAATGTATATGTTAAAAATTGAGTCAATGTTACAAGAACTGATATTTCTAAATATGGATTCATTATTAATTTTGTAATAAATTGAGGTATCTTATCATAAAGTTGAATATTTCTTTTAAAATCAATAATTTTGAAATGTAAAAAATTATATAACAATGCCAATAACCCACAAACCAATCCAACGAACATATAAGGTAACGTTTCAAACAATATCCATCCATTACCAATTTCAACAGTAAATGCTTCATTTATAATTATTTTTTTAAAAGGATGGAATGTGTAAAAAATAAAAGTTGCAATCGAAGCACAAACAAACCCACTCCATATTAAGTTGATTAATTTTGGCCCAAATTTTAAAGTTTCAATTGAAAATAACAAACCACCTATAGGTGCACCAAAAGCTAATGAAATACCTATAACAAAACCAATTGAAATCATTTCTCTTTTTATTGCTTCATTGTGCAAATTATAAAATATTTTCAAATTTTTGGAAAAAAAATCAATTACAATATTAATCAAGCCACAAGAGATATGAATCAACGGCCCTTCATAACCTAGTAACAATCCACTACAAGAAACCACCAATATCAGTAAAAGAAATTTTTTAAAGATTATTTTAGGTCTCAAAAAATCCTTATTAACGTAACCTAAAATAATCATTTTAAGCTCACTTATACCACTTTTTGAAATCCAAACATTGAAACCTGATAGCTTTAAGCATATTATAGCCAATATAATAGAAAATATTAGCACAATTACAAAATTCATTAAAAATGAGGTAAACTTGGACATATTTGATGTGTAAACAATCCAGTTGGTTTCATCACACGATTCTCTGACTGTGAAAATAGAATTCTTACAGTATCCATATTTTATATCATTAAGAAATGTTGAAGACCAGTCTAATATTATTGTTAAAATGGAAGCTGCGACACTTGACAGTATTAATATAGGCCATTGGTTATACTTAATAAAAAATTTGGCAAAACTGGATGAATGAAAAGTTGATTTCATTAATGATTCGTCTGTTCTTTCTTGTACATATAGTTTTCTCCAAGGTATAATTCTTCCATCGTTAAACGAGTCACCAGTTTCTAAAGAGTTGATGAAAATTTGATCAATATTGTCATTATTACTTGCTTTTGCTTTATCAATTGATTCTTGTAAATCTTGGGGTTTAGTTGATAATATTGGCAATGTCTTTGGGTATGCAATAAACAAATCTTCCTCAGTTGGATAAAGGTTTGAACGAGACATTGCAAGAAAACAATAGCTCGTTTGGGTTATTCCAACTGATAACTATTGCATCCTTCTACACACTCAATCCATTATATTTCATTATTATTTAAATCTTTATCGACAATAAAATATCCCAGTCGATCGACGCGCAAAACAGAAAAGTGGCTTATTTTGCATAATTTCCTATTTTGGAAATAAGTAAACATTAAAAAAAATGTTTCCCAAAAAAAATTTTTTTCAGAGGAAAGAACAATAAACAGTTGGATAGTAAGCAGAGAGGGACGTGAACAGGTTTTTGTGCTATACTAGCTGGAAGCTTTTGTATTTTTTACATTTCCGGTATTTTTATTGATTTTTTGTTTACTTTTCCTGTTTACTTTTCTTGTTTACATTTTGTCAACTCAAAAAAATTTGGTGATTTTTTTTTTGGCTTGTCAGATTACTTAATATATATCTCCACTTCTCCTATTTTCTACTTTTTTATTTGTAATACACTCCTATCCCTTTGCTGTTAGTGCTCCTTATTTAACAAGAAAAAAAAAAATGCTTAGAACTGTTCGTTCATTGCCTTCTTTACGCCTCTTATATCAACAAGAAGCAAATGCTGTTAAAAACACAGCACCTGTAAAAAGTACATACTCATTCTTATCTGGTGATCTATTTCAACCACAAACATCATCTATTAGATGCGTTCATCAGACAACAAAAAAGGAAACCATTCTTTTAGATACATCATCAGTTAAATCAAGATACACATCTATGAACTTACAAGGTTTAAAAACGGAATGTAAAAAAAGGGGTTTGAAAGTTTCTGGTAGAAAGATTGATTTAGTTCAAAGACTAGTTTCACAAGATCAAATTGGAACTGATAATTCAAGATCTTTCACTCGTATGGCTCACACCAAAGGTAATAATTTTATGCCACCAAATCCAGAATTTGCCAAATTAGATAAAGAAATAAAGCAAAGTAAAATTTCAAAAATGGTTAAAAATGATATTAAGTCAAAAGATAAAACTAGATTAAGTGTTAAGCCAGGTAACAAGTCTGGCAAAGAATTTAATAATAAAAAAGTTTATGAAACTACTGCCAGTTCCACTTTACAAAGAACTAAAGCAGAAGCAGAGCAAAAAATCAAGGAAATGAAACTCAAGGCAGAAGCTGAACAAAGAGCTAAGGAAATGAAACTCAAGGCAGAAGCTGAACAGAGAGCTAAGGAAATGAAACTCAAGGCAGAAGCTGAACAGAGAGCTAAGGAAATGAAACTCAAGGCAGAAGCTGAACAGAGAGCTAAGGAAATGAAATTCAAGGCAGAAGCTGAACAGAGAGCTAAGGAAATGAAATTTAAAGCCGAAGCTGAACAGAGAGCTAAGGAAATGAAACTCAAGGCAGAAGCTGAACAAAAGATAATTATACAATCCCAAACAGTCAAAAAAGCAGCTGAAATTTCTAAATCTGAAATCATCATCAATGCCAGAAAACAATTACAAATTCAAGCTCGTAAGCAACAACAGCAACAACACAATAAGCAAAAACACAACCAAGAAAGCCCAAAAACTGAATTGACAAGTAGAGATGTGAAGTTTTTGACCGCTGCTACACTTTCTACCATAGGTTGGTGGTCATTAAAAGATACTGTTTAATCTTTTTGCTTCTGGTTGTAATGAAATTTCAAGAATATATGTCTTTTTTTAATAATTTGCTTTTAATTTATATGGTATAGAGATTAGCTCTACCATCTTTGGTTATATCTATATATATATATATATATGAATATGTATAAACACAAATGTGTGTATAAAACAATTCTTGTTTTGGAATGTTTGGTTTTATAAGGTTTTTGAAATAATATAGTTTTTTGTAAAGAAACGATTAGTTAAAGATTAGTACAAATATAAACTATCAACACAACCATATCCAGCTGCAACACCTCCTTCATTACTAGAGCTTATCTTGGAACGTAACAAATGTCCTGAAGTTTCATTATCTAAGATTTGTCCTGTTTTTTCATTAAACAAGTAGCTTCCGAAAACTCCTAGCTCAGAAACAATACCGTTTTTTATTAATTCCCCATTTCTTAAAATAATGTTACTGTGAGTTTTTGGATGTATCAATTCCATGAGAATATAAGCTTCCCAATCTTCTTCTGGCAATTTTTTCAAAAAAGTTGGTATATCTTCCTTGTAGATATTATTCCCACCACCTTCTCTCTGAGGCTTCAAAACAAACTCTTCTGGTCTTTCAAAGGCTAATTTTTTGGCATTTTCTCCTTCAACAGAATTGTCTAAAGGATAAATTTTACAGAAGGTATCACTGATCTCATGACATTCTGATTCAGATAAGAATTTGGATAAATTTTTTGAATTCGTAAGTAGCTGTTGAATTTTTTTTGATCCACTTAGCTGTGTTAATAAAGACGGGCATTTTATCGCCAAGGTAGATTCTAAAACTGTTCTACATTCCCAGGTCTCTGATTTTTCAAACTCAGAAGGTCCGTAGGCTGATCTATAATAAACAACCGACACTTCATGGTTTTTATAATATAACTTATTGTTGTTATTGTAGTCAATTTCAACACTTGATAAAACATCAGGCAATTCAACACGTTTAGTTATAATATCATAGTTATTTAATAGATTATATTCAATAGCACGTTGATCAAATGCATTTCTTTCGCTTGGTTGGACAATCATCAGAACAATTGATTTATTTTCACCAGATAAATACATATCGTTGTAATACTTAACACCAGAATATAAACCTTTTGCAAGTTTTTGATCACTTTCACTAATAGGAATTTCCTCATCTTCATAATATTTTGATTTTTCTGTATATAATCCCATTTGATTCAAGTAAGTGTGTGCTTTAGCAACTTTAGAGCTAAGGCCACCAAATGAAACACTGACTGTATTAAACTCAACTTGTTTGATTTTACTTGATAATTCATCATACATATAATCAGATCTTGTTAAAGCCAACGAAACATCTTGTAAGATACCTTTCTTCAACGCTTCAGAATAAGAATTCCATAATCTACCTGTAAAATCTTTATCGTGAACTGATAATGTTTCTAATATGCTTATCAGCCATTTTTTCTCTGATACAACGTTTGCATATAATTTATTATAAATTTTTTGAATTGATAAACTCTTCTGGAACTGATTGCCAGGAAATGGTGTTGGAAATATTGTGACTGGTGCCAAAGTTGGTTGATAATCTTTATAAGGTAAATTTGGATACATTACTAACCCATTTGATAAACCAAACTGTGTAAGATCAAAAATTAATTGCTGCAGTTGTTCATCGTTTAGTTGAGGAAAATCTTTTGGCATGTTTAAACGGTATATATCTTTTGTTGCCACAAAAAGTGAATGCTTGCAATTATAAGAAAAGAAGTGTGGAAGAATTGTACGAATCAATGCCAAAACCCCGGATATTGCAACTACATCAAGCTTTGTCTAATCCGTGCACCTGCACTTTCCTGTTTTTGTGTTTTCGCCTTTTTGAAACTTTTTCGTACTTTTTTTTGTTCCCTTTTGCCATTTCAAAAACCAGAAACAAGCCAAAAGATTTAGTTTTTGAGTCTATCCCACACCAATCAGTATCATTTAAATATATAAACGTTATGTCATTAGGATTCTCCCAAGTTTTGGGACATTCTTCTGATCATAATGATTTTGTTGATGCTACATCCAATCCATCAGATATGATTAACAACAATAACAACAATCACAGCAATAACAATAATGGACAATCAAACACAGACTTGAAAATACCAAGAACAGATCTTCAAATCAAAAGAGCTTCAAGAAAAAGTAACATCCAAAGAAATTATGTTGGTTCATTTCCTTTTTTTAATTCTATGCAAAGTACATTACCTAGAAAAGGGGATGAAGTGATAGATTTGTTACATTTACCATTATCCACATCATCTCCTATTAATCTTGCACATGATTGTATCAAAGCTCAGATTGATAAAGATAATTCTGTACCAACTTTATATGAAATATTAACCAAATATATGATTGATAATTATAATTTTAAGCCTAAGCAGAAACTTAATCCTTTTAATAGGTTTGAAAAGGCAGAATTCTTTGGCATACCAGAAAAATTATTAGATAATAACAGTGAATCAATGGTGACTAACATTGGAATGTTTTTGGAAATTAAGCGTGCTTGGCTTACAGTTGATAATAAGTTATATATATGGAATTATAATGCATCATTAACAGATCAAGAATTCGACATTATTGATGATTTTAATGGTACAATTTTAAACTGTATTCTAGTCAAACCTAAAAAAGATATATTTATTGAATCAGTGAATTATTTGATCATTGTTGCAACTTCCAAAGAAATCAAAATCCTGGCTTTAGAATACAATGCAGATACAAGAAAATTAGAAGTTTCAGACACAAAAATGGCAGTATCAGTGCATGGCTTGATCGTTAATAAATTTGTGTTTTTTGAAAAAACCAATGACATCTTTTTTACAGGTGCCGGCTCAGCAGATTCAATTTGGAAATTAAATTATTCAAATTCAAAAGATTGGTTTACTAAATCTTGTAGTAAAGAATGCTTGAATAATTCATCTTTCGTTTCGGTTTTGCCTAACATCCCTGTTTTAGATTGGATTAATGGAGATTACAATTCAAGTGTTGAATCAATTATAGATTTAAAAATTGATCAGTCAAGAAACATTATATACACTTTATCTTCGAAATCAATTCTTAGGGCTTATAAGCTACAGATTCACAAGCATGAGATTACATTAGGAAACCCAATAATAAAAAAAGTATCCAACATTCTTAAAGAACTATCAACCACTGTTACAAATATTAGAGCACCATTGCTTAAATCTGGCTTAAAGCTTGTAAGTATTCATCCAGTAGGTAAGAATGAAAATCCAAACTTATTTTTAGTAGCTGTCGCATCCAATGGTTGCAGATTTTTCATCAATGGAAGTACGTTATATGGCGATCGCTTAATGTTGACAACTCATTTTGTCAAGTTCCCTCCTATTGATATTGAATTATCAGAAATTTTAGAAAAAAAGAAAGAAAAAATGGCCAGCTCAAATCAGAATTTGAGTAATGATGATCTTCTTAATAACAAATATTTTAACAATCAATCAACTATGCAATCTTTAAGACCACAATATAACACATATAATAAACAAGGATCCATGCTTCCAAACTCTATGTCTTATGATAGGACAGGAAAGCTAGATAATGACAAGTCTATAACTAAATCATATTCCCCAGCTTTGATTACACCTGAACAGTTAAAACAGGCCCAAGAGAAATCAAAACTTCTAGAACATACTTTGAACTCACTGATAATATCACCTGGGATATTCATTGGATATTCTAAAGAGACTGGTTTATATAGCAGTACACCAGACTATGGTATATTTAATAAATCTTCACAATATATTGAAGATTTTGAGCTAATTGAAAAATTTTCAAATGTTTATGACATAATTCAAATAACAAAATCATTCAATCCAGTAGATCAACCAAAAGGTTATGCAAATGAGTTTGCATCTCAGTATACTGCAGAACCACTTGAATTTGCTGTTTTAACTGATAGAGGAATTGTAGTTTACAGATACAGGACACCTGATCTAATTCTTGAAGATTCTTTAAATGAACACACATTCAATGAGTTTGCTTCAAAATATGGATTTGATGAAGCATGTTCCACATCACTATATTTAGCTTGTAAATATGATAAATCAGATTCATTCCGAAATTTGGCAAGCAAGTTTTTCATTTCTGGAGGTAAAAATTCAAAACTTGATAGTTCGTTAACTCCAATCATTGATAATGTTGAGCCAAGTGATAGATTCCGTGCAGTTTTAATTTTATTTTCTAGATTAATACGTCAATTTTGGAATCAAGAAGTTTTCAAATTAAGGCCTGAAATAAAATTTGATAAAATGGGTTTTGTAGATTTGAAGTCAATCAAATCATTAGAAACTGATAAAAACATTATTTTAGAAGGTTTGAATATTAATAAAACAGAGTTGGAATATCTATTGTGTTCAGTTTTAATCATCATCAAATTTTTTGAAGATAATAAGAAAATTATCCCGGGCTTATCTAGAGACCATAATAGCAAAAGTGAAAACACATCCTGGAAAGAGAAAGCTGTTGAAGTTTGCATTCAAGCGGAAGAAATCTGTTTTGACTCTATATCAAAATTTTTAAACATTACAAAAGAGGGGCTTTCATTTTTAGCCGTTCTTTTAGAAGAAGAAACAACATCTGAAAAATCAAATTTCAAAAATATTATATCATTCTTACCTGTCCATTCTCAAGTTGATTTGAGTTGTGTAACCTTTAGTGATTTTCTTCAAAAATCAGATAATAATGTAACACAGTTGGTTAAAGATCTTTTATCATGTATTATTAATAAAAGTATTACAGATGGAAATTCTGTTGAACTGGTGGCAAATACGTTACAGGAAAAATGTGGATATTTTTGCTCGACTGATGATGTTTTAATCTTTAAAGCGGTAGAGAGCTTAAAGAAAGCAAAAGAATATGCAGAAAACAAGGATGCTACTTTGAAAATAAGATACTTACAAAATTCGATAACTTTATTAAAACAAAGTAGCGACTCTTTATCAGATGAAACAATTACTGATTGTATTTCTGTCATTTTACAATTAGACTATTTTTCGGGTGCTATCGAATTTTTACTTGACATTGCCAATACGCCTGAATTGGTAAAACTTGCAACACAATATGAAAATGAGCTTCATTTATCCATGGCAATTGACCCAATCAAACGGAAAAGCTATGAACGCAAGTTAAAACTATACCATTTGGTTTTCCAAATTTTAATGGATATAGACAAGAAAGCCCTTACAAGTTTTGAGGAAGCTTCTAACACAACTATCATTGGAAACTCAAGTAATAATATTAATAATTCTAAGGCTAATGCACCAGCGTTTGTCGATAAAGATGGTCAGTTGATTACATATTATTCTCAAACTAGGGATGAATGTTATAAAATATGTTTAAATTATAAAGATAAGGCATTCCACTTTGAATTTTATAAATGGTTCATTGCAAATGGTATAGATGAAAAGTTATTATATATTGACACACCTTATATTTTAGAATTTTTGAAGCAAAATTCATCAAAAGATTTAGAAATGAGTAAGTTGCTATGGATCTACTATTCTAGAAAAGGAGACTACTATGAAGCTGCAAATCATTTGTATGGATTGGCATTATCTAAGTTTGATATTAAATTAATAGATAGAATCCAATTTTTATCTATCGCTAATAGTTTTATCAAAGGAATTGAATCACAATTCATCAAACAAGATATACTTAATTTAGCGTCTAGAATTTCTGATTTGATATCTGTTTCAAATCTTCAAGACGAGTTATTAGCCACCATTAAGCAAGATCCAAGGATAAATGAAACAGCTGAAATGATAGCTAACAGAGAATTGGGTAATGAAATACTACCTATAAATATTCTTTATAATGATTATATTGATCCGTTGGGATATTATGAACTGGCATTAATGAGTTTTAAACTTTCTGACTATAGAAATTTTGAGGACATAATGAGTAAATGGGAATCATTGGTAAATAAATGGTATCTTGAATACAAAAAGAAACCGAATCACGAATCTGAGCCATTTTATTATGATATCATCAACAAATTTAAAATTGTTGCAAATAGAATTAAAGACGTAGATAATTTGTTTCCTATTATTCCATTATTTACACTAATTTTTAAGAACATTTATGGCAATAAAAAATATAACCAAAATATTGCAGAAGGCTCAGTTGTTGATTGTTTTACTAAAAGTGGCATATCATATAATAAGTTATATTACAGTTTAAGAAAGCTTATTGAAAGTACAACGTATGAATTATTTGATGGTTACTCAAAATCCTTAAATACAGAAATGAAATATTTGATTAATGAATGGTTTAAATCTGACAAGAGATTGAGGGATGTTATTTCTAGTGATGATATCCAAAAAATGGTTATTTATAACTTGGATGACGATCCAATCTATTCTTACATTAAAGGTACAGGTAATCCACTATAAAAATATAAAACAATATAGAGTTATAATTATTTTTATCTTCTTCATATTATATATTAGAAAATGAATACTTATTAAAACAAGCATCTTTTGCTTGTGATGTTTTGTTTCAGTCGATACAAATTACGATTTTCTCTTCTATCTTATCTTCTTTTGTAAATTTTGACTCATTAGGATTCTTATCCTTTGGGATAATAGTTTTTTTATTATTTTTATTTTCATCATCTGAATCCAGAGAAATAACGTCTATTATGGAAAGATCTGAATCATTGGGTATTTCCTTATATTTTTCACACTCATCTTCAATACATCTTTTAGAATCCTTCAATCGTCGTTCTGCAGCTTGGAAAGCTAATTCTCTTATTGTAAGATTTTTAAGAATTTTATTCTCTCGGAATGGTAAATTGGTGCCTAGCTTTGTGATTTTGGTAGTATATTGACTCTTAACGTTTCTATTAGATGTGTTTAACTTAACAGTATTTGAAAAATTGTTTGGGTATGAAACTGTTTTAGTTGATTGCTTAACTTGAAATTCAAAATATTTATCTTTTAATTCATCTAAAGCTTTATAAAATCTTGCATCATGGGGTCCATGCCAATTATGCGTCAACTCATGTAACATTGTTCCTATAATTTCATCACGATCTAGGAACCATTTACTATCAGTAGATGATCTTAATCTTAAACATATCTTTTGGCCTCTGTTAACGTTAAGTCCTAAAAGACATTTATTTTTAGGATACATTTCACATAACAGGTTTACTTTAAAATTATAATGATTGATTATTGGTGTTACTAAAGTTGCAACTTCATGTAGTAGCTCAAGTGCTTTATCAGACGCAGGTTGTTTTGTTAACGATGCAATTTTCGTTATATTCGGAGTTGGTGGCGATTTTGATTCCATTTTCTTCTGGAATTTCCCTCTTCCTTTAACAACCATTATTTAATTATACTACGTCTTGATAGTTCCGTTCTGATTTTCCAAAATTTTGCCCCTGTATATTGTATATTATAGCTTGAAACGGTAAAAGGGAACAAAAGAGAGAGAAAAAAAACAAAAATAAAAAAATACAAAAAACATGTTGAACTAGCGATCTCTCATAATCCAAAAAGAGAGTTCCTATATATAGGTATACTGAAAAATATTAAGCTATAATTAGATGATATTATATAAACACAAAATTTATATACAGAGTAAATATTACAAATAAAGAATAAATGAATTGAAGAAAGAACTATATACCTCTATTGAACCAAACAGTTTTAATTTCGTTACCGTTTTTATCTTTTAAGCCATGGAATTTTTCTTCTAAAGTTGAAGGACAAACAAATCTTCTTTGTGGGAAAATTGCTAAAGCAAAAGGTAAAGCAATTAAAGATGTTGAGAAAATCAAACCAAGATTAGCAGCTGTGATGACACCAAGAGATTTGTTTCTCAACATTGATTTTTGTAATTGAACTAAAATTAAAGGTGGAACAACCATAATTGGTGTAGCGTTAATGACTCTTGATAAAGCAGTTTCACCGACTGCTTGAAATGCAGCTTTTTTAGAAACACCAAGTGAATTACCTTCTTCATCGAAAACACTAATACCTTTTTTAATTTCTTGACCTCTCATCAAGAAAACGTTAACGATACCAGCAGAAACAACAGCAGCAAAAGGTACAAGTCTACTTAAAATTAATTTGGAATTTGCTGAAATATTTTTTAATCTAGGAACAATAGCGTTTAAACCTAATGCTACACCACAAGAAGCACCAACTGCTAAAAAGTATGAAGTAACTAATTGCTTAGTAGTTAAAGGATGTGATTTATTAGCGTTTGCTGTATTGACTGCAACATTTAAAGATTGATTAGCAACTTGCCAAAAAACGGTACCAATATTACCTAAACCTGGGGTTAACATACCAGCTGTTACAACCAAATTGGATAAGACACAACATGACATTCTAAATGGTAGAAAAACGGTTTCACCTGTATCAGGATGAACAGAGGAGTCTAAAATCTTTTTTGCACGCCAAAGTTCTGGTGTCATTTTAGGTAAGATACCATTTTTAAAATCCCAAATCAAACGTTTAGAGTTTTCAATATCTTTTGAGGTTGATAACAACATGGTTGGATCAGAGATTTCAGCACAGTGTTTGACTCTTCCAATATAAGTTGAAAGGTCATAACGAGAATCTGGAATTTGAACAGGACCAGGAACGGAGGATGCCATTTGTTTTATTAAGTGTGTGAAAAAAAAGAGACCTGCGTAGTTTCAAAAGCAGGAAAAGAGGAAGAGAAGAGAAAAGGAGAAAAGGAGAAAAGGGAACAGGGAAAAGGCAGTATCTTATCTTGAAGGGAAAGAAAAGAAGGGAAACCGTTGAAGTCAACCCAGTAGCTGATAAAAAGCAGTGAAAAATTTTTTGCACAAAGTGACAGCGAGAAATCTAAGCGAAAATTGCCAAATCGGGTATAGCGGTGTGTACATGTTTTGCAGAGAAAGTTTGTTATGTTGACAAGTGACTGTTTACGTGTAGGTCCAGCATCTAAAGGGACACGGAAGGCTTTTTTGGCGAGCTTGGAATGGGAGATAATGGAGACAATCTTCATAATGGAAATGGCTCTTTGCAGCGGAAGTACTTTGAGAGGCTATCTAGATCCAGACAACATGCAGTAAACAATAACAGTACCAATAATAACAGACAAAGTAACACATCTGATATCAATTATCTCGAAAACAGCACCAACGAAAATGATATTCAAAACATAGATCTTAATAATAATCGTTCTAGATATACTTACAATGCAGACGATTTTTTTAACATAAATAGTATACCGTTGCAATCACATTCTCCTGAGAGAACAAATAGATATTCAAGATCAAATTCAACTTCCCCTATACGGAGAATACCCGATTTGAACCAAGCAGTTTCAGTATCATCCTATCAATCACCAACGCGAGCACCTCTACTAGACAATCATACCGACTCTATTTTGGAAGATGATGTGCCTTATTTACACGACTCAGTTTCTGAACATACCGATTTTCGACCCGATAGTAATAGACTTTCAAAAAAAGCACTACAATTAAATCCATTTTATGATTATGATAAAATAAATTATGACAACCCTTTTAATGACAATACCTCCGATATAGAACTACGAAATAATCGTCCTAATGACGTTTTTGCTGGTTATGAATTTGATACTGATGAAATGAATGAGGATTCAGACGAATTTACACCTTTTCCGGTTTTAGAAAATTCATACTATCCTGTGAATCTTCCATATGATGTTTACAATCCATTCAGTGAAAATTCTGGAGAGGACAGTTCTGAAGATTCTAGAGACAGTATTTATGATAGTGAAGAAAATGAAACAGAATGTGATATAGTATCGACAAACGATCTAGAAAGAAACAATACAACTTTCAGAAATGCTAAAGCTGTTCAAGAAACTGTTAATTATTATGGAGATAAAAGCAACGATGCTCCAAAACAATTAGAGAGGGATCCATCTGCCAGGCAAGTTCGTATGGTTGATGGTAACTTGGTTTTAGATTGTCCTGTCTCTAAAACCTTGTTACAAAAATATAAAGTTCCAATTACCGACAAAGAACGTGAATTTAAATTTATGAGATTTCAAGCATGTACTTCTCAACCAGAGGACTTTCAATTCAATAAATTTTCATTAAGGCAAAGTTTTTATACACATCCACGTGAAACTGAACTTCTTATCGTTATCACAATGTATAACGAGAATGAAATACTTTTAGCTCGAACTTTAAAAGGAGTCTTTAAAAATCTTAAATATTTATACAATATGAAGTACTCTTCAACTTGGGGTAAAAGTTCATGGCAAAAAGTTGTTGTGTGTATTGTCAGTGACGGTAGAAAAAAAATCAACCCACGTTCAAAGGCACTATTAGCTGCAATGGGTGTTTATCAAGAAGGATTTGCTAAAAACAGAATTAACGATAATGATGTTGTGTCACATATTTATGAATATACTACAATGGTAGGCATTTCGAAAATCGATCAAACTCATGTTACATTAACTGTTGATAACACTATACCAGTTCAAATGATTTTCTGTTTAAAAGAGCAAAATCAAAGGAAGATCAATTCGCATAAATGGGCGTTTAAGGCATTTTCACCTATCCTTGATCCCAATGTAATTATTCTATTAGATGTTGGTACTGAACCTGACAATAAATCACTATATAAATTATGGAAAAGCTTTAAAGATAATCCTAATGTTGCAGGAAGCTGTGGAGAAATTAAAGTAAGTTTGGGGAAACAATGGAGGTTGTTGGCGAACCCATTGGTTGCAGCACAAAATTTTGAGTATAAAACTTCAAATATTTTAGATAAACCTATGGAAAGTGTATTTGGGTTTGTCACCGTTTTACCCGGTGCATTTTCGGCATATAGATATCAAGCTTTGATAGGCGAACCAATTGAGAAATATTTAAAAGGTGAAGATTTGAAGAAGACAAATAATGACGGAATATTCAATGCGAATATGTATCTAGCTGAAGATAGAATTTTATGTTTTGAGTTAATTGCGAAAAGGAACGCAAATTGGATTCTTAAATATGTTCATACAGCAGGTGCATATACAGATGTTCCAGAAAAAATTGATGACTTTATATCACAAAGGAGACGTTGGCTTAATGGATCATTTTTTGCAGCAGTTTATTCTGTTTGTAATTTTTTCAAAATATGGTCAACGAATCATTCTTTTGGAAGAAAATTTATGCTTCAAATTCAGTTTTTTTATCAGCTTTTGAATCTACTGGTTTCATGGTTTTCACTAGGTTCGTACTTTCTAGTTTTCAGAATTTTATCATGCTATTTAGCCGAACCGGCAATGCATTTTGCTCCAGGTAATGTGCTATCAGTATTTTTTTTATGGTTATACATGGCTTCAATAACTACAACATTTGTTTTATCGTTTGGTAATAAGCCTAAAGGTACAAAGAAATTTTATTTAATTATAGTTATTTTCTTTGCATGCTTAATGATTTATATGATCTTTGCTGCTATTTTTTTATCTGTTAAATCAATTCAAACAATATTAAAAGAGCATAAACATGATTTTAATTGGAAATTCATCTTTGTTGAAACTCAATTTAGAAACTTATTAATTGCCATTATATCGACTTATCTCTTATATTTCCTTGGATTCCTAATGTTTTTCCAACCTGTTCATATGTTGACAAGTTTTACACAATACTTATTATTATCTCCAGCTTATGTCAATATTCTAAACATCTACGCTTTTTGTAATATTCATGATATTTCGTGGGGTACAAAAGGGCAAGACAAGATCGATGATTTGGGTATAGCAAGAACGGGTATCTCTGGTAAAGATGATGAACTTGAAATTGTTATTCCAACGACAGAATATCAAATTGATACAGCATATTCAAAAATGGTTAGAACCTTGACTACACCACAAAAGAGTGAAGATGATAAAACGGATCCAGAAGAAGAGGACAAATTTTATTATGCGTTTTTTAGATCAATGACAGTTTTACTATGGATGTTTAGTAATTTTGTATTAGTTGCAGTTGTTACTCAAACCGGAGGATTATCACAGTTTTCGAAAAAGGAAAAAGATGATGATGATTCAATTTTACCATCAAAGCAAACATTTATTTTTCTTTCGGTTATTTTATATATTGTTGCATTCATGGCGTTATTTAGATTTGTTGGTAGTACGGTATATTTGGTGCAGAGAGGATTGAACAAATTTGGAATAAGATCGTAAGTCTGTGATCGTGTTCACGTTGTTAGACACTACAAAAAGATTACTATTTCTAAGTATTCGTTTTTTAAGCAGAAACCATTTATAATATAGCAATATTATATTTATTAATTCTATATACATTTCAATTTATACATTATATGTGCATGCCGTTTTTTTTTTTTAATTCTATTTATTTATTTCTATGATACATTAAAAATTAAGTGTTATTCGAATAAATGGTTTGGGGTTTTTTTTTTTCTTTCATTAATTAGAAACCGTAAAACGATCTTCCAGAGTCAGTAACACCACTTTTCTTTTCAGCTAAAGCTAAAATTCTTTCCATTTTTTCATTTGTGAAACCGTCATTAACATAGTAAGATTTGGTACTATTTAATTTTTTGTCAATAGACAGTAAGTTGACATGACCATAACGTCCTCTATAATCATTTTTCCCTTTTGGAGAATATAAACTGTCGACGGTGACTAATTCGTTATAAGTGCTGAAACCATTCCAATTTAATTTTTCAATAATTAGTTTCTCATCTTTAATCAAGTTTTCGTAAACTTGAGGCTTGGTTGTATCGTAAACTCTCCAAATTCTTGAAGCCACAGGCTCGTATAAATATGTTGCAATGGGAAAAGGTATTAGTGATATAATTGCAATTATTTGACAGATTTCAGTATAAACTAAACCTGTTCTATCCATCAAGTATCCAAACATACAACCAATAGCACCAAACGCAAGTGATAATCTTTTTAATCCTATAACAAAATTGATCAAAGGATTTTGATAAATAGGCAAATTACCTAATCTAAATTTTGGATCTAGTTTTAAACTATGGAAACTTGTACCATGGGTTCTGTAATGAATCTGATGACTTTCACCTTCTTTCGGAACAAAGTACTGTTTCTGATCTTCTCCCATTTTAATTCTCTGTAGTATTGTTGAGCTTGAATGAAACCATCTTTTATTTGGATATGGATACGGATATGGATATGTACATTGTAAATTCACCAGTTGACTTCTAGGAAATAGATTTTGTCGAAACATATTTCCAGCCTGACTATATTTGAAAATGGACATACTACCAAACATTGTGAGCCCTGTGATGTTGTGCCAGTGTGCAGTCGTTACACCAAGCACCACAGCTTGTGTGCAGCAAAGTGATGAATCACATTTTTCTCGATAAATGCGAGGGGAATTTTGTTAAAAATTTGTGGCAAATTTGTCAGGATTTGAAAAAAAAAAGAGAAAGTGAATATTAATAAAAATATTTTTTTTTTCCTCTTTTTTTCAACTTTTTTCCCGTTTCTTCTTCTTTTTTAGCTATTTGTTTATTTCCCCTTTGTTGTGTATTGTATCTTTCCTTTTGCAGCAGAAAATCTTCAACTTATAATGGAATCTGCAGAATCTTCTAGATATGTTCCTGACTACAGAAAGGCTAACTTCAAAAACAAGAACAGATTTCAACAGGATGAAGTTAGAAGGAGAAGAGAAACTCAACAGGTTGAATTGAGGAAACAGAAAAGGGAAGAAATGCTTTCCAAGAGAAGAAATTTTGTTTCACATGATCCTAATCATATGAGTGGATTACCAGAATCTGATGATGATGAAGATACCGATGAATATAATAATGATCAATTATTTTATACACAACTTCAAGAAGAATTACCATTAATGATTGAAAAGATCAATTCAGGAAATTTAGATTCACAACTTGAAGCTACAATCAAATTTAGACAAATTTTATCAAAAGAGAATAATCCACCAATTGATTTAGTTATTAGTTCAGGTGTTGTACCAAAATTTGTTGAATTTATGAAATCTGGACCCGAAGTTTTACAATTAGAAGCTGCATGGGCATTAACAAATATTGCATCAGGTTCAAGTGAACAAACAAAAATTGTTGTTGATTTAGGTGCAGTTCCATTATTTGTTCAATTATTATATTCACCATCACCAGAAGTTAAAGAACAAGCAATTTGGGCTTTAGGTAATGTTGCAGGTGATTCATCAACTTATAGAGATTATGTTTTACAATCTAATGCAATGGATCCTGTTTTATCACTTTTCCAATCATCTAAAATGTCATTAATTAGAACAGCTACTTGGACATTATCAAATTTATGTAGAGGTAAAAATCCTCAACCTGATTGGCAAATTGTTAGAAGTGCATTACCAACATTGGCAAAATTAATTTTCAGTGTTGATGTTGAAACATTAATTGATGCATGTTGGGCAATTTCTTATTTATCAGATGGTACACAAGAAGCTATTCAAGCAGTTTGTGATGCAAGAATTCCTAAAAGATTAGTTGAATTATTAAGTCATGAATCAACATTAGTTCAAACTCCTGCTTTAAGAGCTGTTGGTAATATTGTTACAGGTACTGATTTACAAACTCAAATTGTAATTAATGCAGGAGTTTTACCTGCTTTAGGACCATTATTAAGATCACCAAAAGATTCAATTAAAAAGGAAGCTTGTTGGACAATTTCTAATATTACAGCAGGTAATCCAGATCAAATTCAAGCAGTTATTGATGCAAATTTAATACCACAAATTATTAAATTATTAGCAACAGCTGATTATAAAACTAAAAAGGAAGCATGTTGGGCAATTTCTAATGCATCATCAGGTGGTTTATCAAGACCTGATCAAATTAGATATTTAGTTAGTCAAGGATGTATTAAACCATTATGTGATTTATTATCTATTGCAGATAATAAAATTATTGAAGTTACATTAGATGCAATTGAAAATATTTTAAAAGTTGGTGAATTAGAGAAAGAAGCAAGAGGTACAGCAATTAATGAGAATGCACTTTATATTGAAGAAGCAGGTGGTGCAGATAAAATTTTTGAATGTCAAAGTAATGTTAATGATAAAATTTATACCAAAGCATTTCATATAATTGATACATATTTTGGAGATGAAGAAGGTGAAGAAGAAATGAATGAACCAAATATTGCAGAAAATGGTAATCAATTTGGTTTTGGTGTTGATCCAAATGTACAAAATGGAGGATTTGATTTTAATTAAAAACTAATATATATAAATATATGCTCTGAAGCAAAGAAATTTTTTTAATAAAATAAGTTTGTTTGTTTTTTTTTCTCATTTTTCACTTTCCACTTAATGATTTTTACAAATAACGTTGTTGATTGGTTTTTTCTGTTTCAAATTTTACCCATTTTATTATTATCATTATTATTATTTCTTTTTTTTTTTTGTTTGTTTGTTTTCTGATGTTATATTTATGTATATATACACTGTTTTTTATTTTCTTTTCATGGGGTCGACGTATATGTGTTTACCCTACTCTCCTTCTCTTTTATATATTTCCTAATATTTTTATTATTTTTATTATTTTCTTTTTCTTTTTCTATCTCATATCTCCTCTCTTCCATTATCACTTTTATAAAATCTTTTCTTATATTATCTTACATCATTTTCACAGTATATATATTTACATAATCATATAGGTTATAGATTTTTTTAGCAAAAATTATCAACTAATATAAAAGGAATAGATTGGGCAGAAAGATATCAATTTACGAATTAACTTTTTATTCATCTATACATGTATATAGTAATTTATACAATTAAAAAAAGAAAATAAGGGGAAGTTAATTGAAAGGCTTAAATGTAAGAAACAAAACAAGAATTGTTAATTTCGTATAACAACTTGGCTTATTTCTTGACGTAGGAATCTTAGATTTGAGAGAAAAAACTGAGGCGAACACGGTTAAAGATGATTATTAGATTATAAAAAGTTTTTCTTTCTGTTTGTTTGTTTGTTTTTTTGTTTGTTTTTGAAAAAGTATTAAATTAATATATTAGATTATCAATGTAAAAGAAACAATGTGTAAACGGAGAGGTTAAAAAAAGGGGGGTAGATAGTAAAATTATAGTATAATTTTGATAACAAAGAAAAAGTAAAAGAAAAAGTTATTTTAATTTTCAATTATATTATAATAATAAAGCGGCAGCAGCACAACCAACTGCACCGACGGACCAACCAACAACTGAGTTTTTCATTGTGAATGGGTTGTGGATAACGTGAGCTGCATCACCTTCGTAAACTGTAGTAGTTGTTTGTTCATGATGAGTATTGTTAAATTTACCAAACTTGTGAGTACCAGTTGAAGTACTTGTAGAGGTCTTTTCATGATGAGTGTTATTGAATCTACCGAATTTGTGAGTACCAGTGGAAGAACTAGTAGAAGTTTTCTCGTGGTGAGTGTTATTGAATCTACCATATTTGTGAGTACCGGTTGAACTGCTGGTTGAAGTTTTCTCATGATGGGTATTGTTAAATTTACCAAACTTGTGGGTACCGGTTGAACTGCTGGTTGAAGTTTTCTCATGATGAGTATTGTTGAATTTACCAAACTTGTGAGTACCAGTTGAACTACTAGTTTCTGATTTCTCATGATGGGTGTTGTTAAATCTACCAAATTTGTGAGTAACAGCTTCACCAGTTTTAGTAACGGTAACGGTAGTAGTTGGAGCTTTTGCTTCAGCATCTGCTGATGCATTTGCTGCAGAGACTAATAAAGTAGCAGTTAAAATATTAGAAAATTTCATTATTTATAGTGGGACTTTGGTTTTTCTTGTTTAAGAATTAATCAACCTATTAAAATTATGAATTGGTATAAAATAAATTAAATTTTGAATAACGAATGTGAATACTAAAAAGAAAGGGAATAGTAATTTAATATCTTTTTTTTCTTTAATTATTTTTTATTTTAAATGTATATTTTCAAGCAGTAAATTTGAGTATTACAGTTAAAAGGACTAATTATATTTCTTTCTTTCTTTATTGAAATGGTGAACGTAAAATTAAAGCAATTAAGTCTAAGTTGCCAAAAGAAGAGGAAACCAAGAAAGAAAGAAAGAAGCAAAAAAAGGGCAAGAAAAGATAAAGAAAAGTAAAAGTAAAAGTAAAAACAGAATAAGCAGAAGAGGACCAAAAAACAAAAAAAAATGAATACAGAAAAGAGATAAAAGGAAGATTAAATTGCACAAAAATGAAAGTACGCAAACAGTAAATAGCTGCAAACTGGAATATCGCAGACGTCGACACTGGGCAACGGAAAGCGGAAACAGAAAGGCGCACAAGTTGCAAAATTATGCCGCGCGGACAGTTTCTCCAATTGGCTGCTTTCCGCTGTTGCCCAAAGCGGGCGTAACGTAAATACTGCGTGTGCGCCACACTGCTTTTCCCCTTCCCCTTCAACCCCAATGGGGCGCGGCGTCGATGGGCGCGTCGGTCGGCGCGGCGCGGAATTTATTTTTTTTCGCTTTTCGCTTTTCGCTTTTCCCTGCTCAGCTGCTCAGCTGGCTCAGTCCTTTGTCGTTTTGCTCTCCTTCCAGCACCGCCTGTTCCTCTGCTGCCTCTGCTGGCTCTGCTGGGCAGAGGGGCTGCTTCGTATTACAACCTGTACACGTTGGTGTATACATTATAACTGCTCTGATAATTGGCTTATGTGCTGGTACACTCAAATATTCCGTTTCTAAGTATACACTACACTCCATTATTCCATCAATACATAAATACATACAGATACACATACACAATGACAGCGAATCCTCTTAAACATTCGGCATCACCTGATCCGATATCTTACAAACCAATTACAAAGAGAAGATTTACTAGATCGCTTATTGGATCAACTAATGAAATTCCAATTGTTTTAGACTCAGATTCTGATAGTGATTCAACTAACTCAGATTTAGAAGAAATTCCAACTCTGGAAAAAGTTATACAATCGCAGAGACAGTTTTCGAGAGCTAAAGCAAACTCACTGCTAGATTTTAAGAAAACACACAATAAAACTACTAAAAATGATAACAATATCGCGACTGTCTCGAGTGTCGCGAGTACAGCAAGTACCGCGAGCACCGCGAGCACCGCGAAAGTTGCAAATGTTATCAATGTTACTAATGTCACTAAGAAACTCACAACAGGCTCTACTGTCGCAAGTCCTGAAAAATCTAAAAGCAAAGTAGAAACTTTAACTAAAAATGATATTAAACCTAATAAACCTACTACAACTCCTCTTGATAAGTTAAAATCTAATGACGCTCCTTCATCCCAAATCCCATTAAAAATTTCACTGTCTTTGTCATCACTACATGCAAAAAAATCAAAAAGTACTTCAAAGCCAGAACCTTTGAAATCTATTGATAAAACACCAAAATTACCTTCTCCTCCTCCTCCTAAATTTGATCCATCAAGTCAAAAACCTTATAAAGATACTTATAACATGTCTTGTGTTGCATGTAAAAATAAAGGTAGAAGCAATTATTGTAATCGACAGCAACCTTGTGATATATGTGTTGGTAAAAAGTTGAAAAATTGTACTTATCCACTTGATGCAGAAATAGCAATTTATGCTAAATCAGCTAAAAAAAGTAGGACAGCTAATACTTCAAAGTACACTTCAAATAACTCAAACCAAACTCATTCACAAACAGCGAATAAGAAACCTGTCGTTCCAGCAAAGGCTAAAAAAGCTGTTACTATTTCAAATATCAACTCTATCCTTTCAAGTAAAGGCAAAGCCGCTCAAAATAAAAGTAAATCCATTATTAATGAAAGTAAACATCGTCTTAGTATTAGTAAAAGTAGCATAATATCTTCAACGTCATTAAATTCTAATCATCGTGATGCTTCTAAAAATCTTAGTAGCAGTAGAATTTCTAAATACAGTTCCAAAAACTCTAAAAGTGACCAAAAGAAGAAAAAAATATATACCCCAGAGAACGATGATGATGATGATGACGAAGACGAAGATGACGGCGATTTAGCTGATTCTGAGGATAAAAGTAGCTCGGAGGAAGAGGAAAGTGATTACGATATAACAGATAATAGAAATATGTACAAAGATGATGAGTATGTCAGGAAGTCAAAAGCCAAGGATACCTATTTAAATGCTCATAAAGCTCTGAAAGACTTAGATTTCGAGAAAAGAGATTTTAATCCATATCAACCTGCTTCAAGACAGAGAAGAAGTGCAACAAAGCAAAATTACTACATTCCTAGTGGATCAGATGCTGAAGAAAATGACGAAAACAATGGATATGCTGCTGCTGCTGCAAGGAATGAAAATTTAATTTTAAGTGAAGATGAAGAAGAGAAAAGAATGTTCAGAGGTGAAATAGGTTTAGATTATATTAACAGTCGTACACAGGTGCATAAAAAACCTGATGTTAATCAGCTTACTGATGATAGCAGTAGTGAAGCAGACTTTTAAACAAAGAGTATGATTTCTTGTATTATTAGTTAAAAACGAAAAAACAATTTTTTATTTATTTTCCCTGTCTGTATTATATCATGCGTGCTATTGCATACATTTTCCCTGGGATGTTGATATCAAGTACAAACACATACTTCAGACACTTATATATATACGCATACACACATGTACAACAACAATAATAACTGTGCAAGTAGCAGAATCAGCAAAACTACGCTAATTATATGAAACAAGGCGCGACTTTTCTATTGATTACGTACTAATTTCAAAAAATTACCACATTGAGTTTTGGCTTTATGTACACAAACATGAAAAATTTATAAAAAGATATGGGAAGGTGCTACTGTTATTATTACTATTTTTTTTTTGATTTGTTTCGATTTTCACATACCACTAGTGAATAACAGTAGCATCTAGATAAGGATCATTAAAGTCGTATCCACACATACTAGCCCATTCTGGATTATATTGATTTTGTGACCATTCGCTTTGTAAAGCATTAACTTGTAAAAGCAAACCTGCTTCCATATGCCATCCAATATGACAATGGAATGGGAAAACACCTGGATTATCAACAACAAATCTTAAAATTGAATATCCGAAAGGAGCAACAGATACGGTATCTCTTAAAATTGGATTAGTTAAATCTAATCTATCAGAATGAGATTCATAAAAACTTGGGTAGAATAAACCTGAATTAGAAGATGCTATAACCCAAAATTTGTAACCATGTAAATGAAATGGATGAGCACCATCATCATAATTATTAATAATCAAATCAACTATCATTCCACGTGTATCAAAATTTAAAACATATTGATTATCTGTAAATGTTTGATTATTAGATTGATGTGCTTGATTACTAAAATTTTGATCAAATAGTAAATTATGCATAGTTGAAGAATTACTTAAAGGATTCCATGTGTATTCATTAAAATAAGCGTATGTCATTTGATGTGCACCTTCAATAAATGAAACATCTAATTGAACATATTCATCAGGTCTAGTTGATCCATTTTTATTCATTGGAACTTGTTGATTTAATGTTCTTAATTGATTTTGTGGGAAATCTAAACATTTTGTTGATCCACCATTATATTGCCAAGTTTGCTGACTTTTAGGTACTTCGTAAACTGAGTCATATGAAACTATAGCCATTACATCTTTGGCAAAATCTGGATTATCTTCAGCTAAACAGAATGCGTTAAATCTAGCATGAACCCAATAAGAGCTTAAATTTGAAGTTCTATTCATGAAAAATGAATATCTTTCACCAATTGATATATCAACAGAATCAGTTTCTATTGGTTCAATTAATGTACCTTCGATTTCAATTAAAGTAAGTTTATGCTCATCAATTGAAAATGTAAATGGTAAAAAGAAACCAACATTAACGAGCCTCATTCTATAAATAGAATTTGGATCAAAATAAGTTGCTGTCTTATAAGAACTATTTGCAGTATCTGGAGTAAAATAATTTGTTGATTGAGAATATGTACCAGATATTAATCCCGCATCTGGAGTTGGTTCACTATTTTCATTATCAGGTGTTAAATATGTAGATAATATTGTATCAGCATCTTCATAATAATAATCATTACCAACGTAAACTCTATCAGCATCATAATATGTTAAATTAGCATCTTCAATAGGTGAATGAATTATAACAGGACCATAAACACCATCAGCGTATTGAGTACTCCAATGAGAATGATACCAATAAGTTCCGAATTCTTGCTCCCCAATTGGAATTCTATAAGTATAGTTACCACCAGCTGGAATTGGGCAAACATTAATAGAGGAAGCACCATCATCAAATGTATTATTTGGATAAAATAAACCATGTAAATGGAAACTTACAGGATCATCTTTTAACTCATTTTGAACATGTAAGAAAATCGTATCACCTGAATTTGCTTCAATTAAAGGACCAGGATATTTACCATTAATAACTGTTAAATTTCGTATAGCACCATTTGCGTTAACTTTAATTAAACTTGTAACATTGAAATAATAATGTCTTTCCTTTTTTTCACCATAATCATTCCTCCATTTTTGCAAATCAGAAGTATAGTTATTTGCAGTATCTAAACGCCAATCAACATTTAATTGATCCGCCGGAACAATATTCGCTAAATTTTTAATTTGTTCCTCATCATAATCTACCAAGAGATCATCTTCATTATCAAAACTTTTAGAATACAGACTATAACTTTTATATTTTTTTTCTCTTATCGAAGAATATTGATTTAGAAGAAATAATAATAATGAAAGAATAATTAAATATCCTCCAAACATACAAATTGAAACAAATTTTCTATTTTTATAAAATGGTTTATATACAACAGGATTGACATCATTTTCATTTTCCTCATTTAAACGTTGTAATTCAACATCATCATGAAACCTTGCCATTGTTTTAGATGAAAATATTTGGGTCTCCTTTCCTACTGCTTTTTAAAATATCAAAAATTACAAAGAAATTAAAAAAAAATTACAAAAACTCTACAACTGAAAAATTTAGAAATACCATAAACGCAATTAATTAGCCAATTATAGAAATATAATTGTAATCACACATCTTCTTGATTGAAAATTGGCTAAATTTGCTATCTTTTATTTGATTGCCAAACCGTTGACTCCTTGCAATATCGATAACCACGTTCCCCAATCCCGCTCCATCGGACTAAAATACTAACCACGTGGATAAAAGTTTTTCCTTATATAATGCGCGGCTGTTACAGTTTTCCCCCACTCAAAAAGGAAATTATCTTTCCTTCAAATTTAAGCTATTACCTTGTTTTTCAATGAAAACCGACTTATGATACACAGAACGCTCTTATAATCAGGATCAGTAGCTGATGTGGAATATTTATAACAGGATCCATCAAACTCCGAAAAATTCAGACTGTAAACACTCTGATGCTGAACCCCGACCCCATTTATTCCAAACCAAACACAGCTTTAAAAATTTTAAAAAATTATTCAACTCTTTAACGGTTTCATCAGTTGCCGATAATGAATAATCCATGTGTTTCCGCAAAAAAATTTTAAGGCTTTCTGCTCCAGGTTTAAATCTCATGCTACGTTTATCTGATTTGTTCCCGTGCGTATGTAATTGTTTCTGCATATATTCCATATTAATCCCACCACTAGAATCGAATGCTTTCCATAATAACGTATTTTGTGCAATTGAAAGATTATTATTATCAATACCAATAAATCCACATTTATTTATCTCTTCTCTCAATTTCAAAATTAATTTTCGAGATGGTACATTTAAATATTCAACACATAATTTAAACAATTCCCATTCGTTTTGAGGTTGAAATAATGGTTGACCTGCAAATAATTCAATACTAATTAAACCAAGAGACCAAATATCCATTTTCTCATTATATCTACCGCCTAATAAAACTTCCGGTGATCTATAAAATCTAGATTGTAAATAACTAAATTTCAAATTGTTCTTGTAGCATGATGAACCGAAATCTATAATCTTTATCGTACCATTGCTTGACAGCATTAAATTTTCAGGTTTTAAATCACAATGAATAATATTTCTTTCATGCAAATAATTTAACCCTTTTAATATATCTTTCGTAAATCTTTTCACTATGCCCAAAGAAAAACCGTTATAATTACTTGCTTGAATAGATTCATATAAAGTAATACCTAACAGTTCTGTTATTATGCACATATGAGATCTAAAATTAAAATGTTCTATATACTCTAAGATGTTTGGATGTTTTAATTGTTTTAAAATTTTAATCTCTTCAACTGCTTGTAATGAACGTCTTGGATCATTTTTAATTATTTTACAAGCTACTAATCTTTTATGAATATCAGAATGATCAATTGCAGATATTACAGACCCAAATGCTCCACTACCTAATATTGATTGAATCTCATATTTATATTTAATATGATCACCTTCTAATATTTTATAATTTCCTTCGTTATCATCAAACTCGTGGTTGTTTTTACCATTTTTTAAATCAGTTTTGATTTTGGACATTTTAGGTAATCCCGTAAAATATATTTTTGGATATTGCATGATTCTCTCATACATTGTTAGCTTTTCAAACATATCAGGACGTTTGGAACTTAAATCTTCAAAAGCGTAGCACTTTGCCTCAGTTTTATTAGGGTTGTTATTCTCATTTTCTAATTGATTCAAACAAATTTCAAATTTGGATTTTGTAGAAGAGTAATTGCAAATTAATTCAAATAATTCTATTATATCGTGAACTTTGGTTTTAGACATTTCTTTTTCCGTTAGTGTTGATGATGAAGGTGATTCGGTAATAGTAGATATTAAACTTAATCTATATGTGCTACGAGAGTTTTTGAAATCAGAATTCGATTCAGATTTCAAACTACTTCGTCTCTTTATTTTTAAATCGCTTAAAGTTGTTGATTTTATTAATTTAGACTGGGAATTAGATGCAGATGGCTTGGTTGGATTAATATAATGGTTGAATTTTATATGAGAAGATGTAGTGCTTTTATTATTGAGGGTATTTGGAACCTCTATGTTTGTGGTTGTAGGTTTTAATGGTAATCTGGATGAATATAAACTTGTTCTTTTGCTTGAACTCAAAGAAAGATCAGAAAATTTTGATAATTGAGAAGATGATACAGAATATTTGAGTTTTGAGGTATTCATATTGGTTTCATATTCGTTTCCAATAGGAGTTGTCGGAGAGAAAATGTTTGTTGATTTTTTGATAGAGTTTAGGTAACTTTGTGATTTCTCATCTTCTTCACTATTTAAATGCAACGAAGAAATAGATACAGGTATTCGGGATGTATACGAAATCATTGACATCCGTTTCGATGAAACACTAGTTCTCGATTTTGATGGAGATTCCAGATTTGTCGGGATTGACATACACAAATCCTGTCGTATAGGTATTTTGGAATTTCTTTTATTGTTCAGTGAATATCTATTGTTTTCCATGGCATATAATCATATATAATAAAAACTTGCTATATCTGTATTATCCTCAAAACTGTGCATAGGTTTGTTATTGTTATTGTTATTATTATTTTTTTTGTTTTTTGTTTCCTCTTGTGAGTGTGAAAAAAGAAAAAAAAAGAAAACCTCACACAGAAGATAAACCTTGAAAGTACTCAATACACTGACAGATATTAAGATAACGGGTGATTCCAGAAGTAAATAGTAAGGACCTAATTATACTGGATATATTTATATGTCATTTGTAGGATCAATCAAATGGGAAACAAAATAAGTATAAGAAAATTCTCAATAAGTCAAATCTGGCACGGAGCTAACAACGAAAAAATCTCAACACATTTTTTGTAAGTTTCCTTTTGTTCTTTCACATTTTTTTCTTTCTTTTTTCAGCTTGTTATACGTTTACAAAGGAGAATAGACTAAAAAATACAGTAGACCTGTCAAAGAATATTCTAAATAATAATGGATCTAGAGAAAAATCCTATTGAATACCCTACAGATATCAAATTGCTGCTCTGTCAGTTAGTACATGATTCCAAAGAGAGTGATTCATGGAATGATATAATAGATAAACTACATAATCATCCAATTTTAACACAATTACATCAAATTGATATTGAAAGTTTGGGTATCGATTCAGAAAATATATCAGTGATAATTGTAACAGTTATTAAAGACACATTAACGAGGTTTGATGGGAAACCTTCAACACCTAAAAGGGGAAGGCCACCGTCAAAGAATAAACTTTCTTCTTCTTCAGTATCGAAAGATGTGCCTGACATTGATACTACCCAATCTTCCAATATCAAATACTTTCAACCAGGAAACAAATCTATAGGAAGTGAGTGTTTGACTCGATGTTGTAGCATTCTACATCATAAAAGAGTGCAAGAGATCAAAGACCAGTTGGCTCAAAACAAACAGCTATTTGCCACCATTTTGCAAAAACAAGTAGCTCTAAAATGAAGCGAACTCGAAATATTTCTTGCAACTTTTTCGTTTTTTTCTTCAACATGTTTCTCAGTTAACTTCTGCACCCTTTTTATAATACCGTATACTATCTGTAAACTATTTAATTGAAATCCAGCCCATTGCTATGTCGGATCCATCTCCATCTTTGAATATATCGACAGGGGATCAAATATCAAAGCTTCAAAATATTTTAAATGACGAAACTTTGCCTGCAGTACGAGAATTATCACCTTTTGAGAAAAAGGAATTGCTTACACTTTATAAACAAATTATAAATGATGTTAATCACAGCAATGAAAATAATCATATAAATTCAAAAGATAGTGGGAATCAACTTCAAAATCCAGTTGAAGGGAAAGATAGTCCTAATGACAATGAGAAAAAAATGATTTATCAAGAGCAATTGGATATTCAAAAGAAATTATCTCAATACGATAATACGTTAAGGGAAACGCTTGATGCTATTAATAGTGGGAAATTGAATGAAGATTTATTAGAGCCAATTTTTGACTCTTTACCTTCAGATACTCAAATGAATCAATTATTAAAAGAAATAAATACTGACAAGATAAAAAAATTAAAAGTATCAGATGAAATGTCTGTTAGTCTAGAATCAGATGATGATAATCAGCATAGGAAACAAAATGTAGATATAAATGATGGTAGCTCTGCAGATGAATATATAGAAAAGATGATTAAAATAATTAATCAAAATAAAAAATTTGATAATTTCCTTGAAGAAGTTTCTAAAGTTGAAAATCTAAGTAATAATGATCTTAAAAAATTGGTAAATGATGATGATAATAGTAGTGATAATAACAGGAATGATAATAGCAATAATAAGATCAATAAAGAATCTGATAATGGCACATTCGAGGTAACATTCACGGAAAATGGTGACATAATAAATACAGATCCAGAAGTTTTCAAAAAAATGATTAATTTACAAATTCTCAAAACTTTAAAATCTTTTGAATTTGATGATAATTTAAGTAAAGATATAGCAAATACAATTTCAAGGTCTTACGCAAATAGCAAAAGTTTTAATATAAAAAATTTCTGGAGTGATGATTTTACTGATCAAGTTTTACATCAGCAAATGCAATATTTACAAAGTATAAATGCACCAAATGCCAATACGTTTGTACAAGATGCACACAACTTTTCAATCAATCATATTCAGGACTATTATCGTAAGAGGGAACAATCAATGAATGAAGATGAGAAAGAATCGTTAAGAAATGAAGAAAAATTATTTTATAAGAAACGTGAAGAAAGAATGGCAAATTTGCTGAATAATAAACCTAAGAATACATCGTTTGAATTTGAATGTGTAAGCTCAAACCCAACTCTTGAAGAAAAACAGAAATTACGTAGAGAAACTCTAGAAATTTTACGTATGCAAGATGCACAAATTGCAGAAGAATCGGGTAATTCAACTGGTGGTAAGAAAAAAAACAAAAAGAAAAAGAAGAAAAATTCATCGTCAAATTTTAGTAATCATATACAGAATGATCATTCTCTCAATAATGATATGTGGTTGTGTGGTCTATGTGAGTTTAAAATTGTTTACGGAGAACTTCCAATTTATCTTTTAGAGTCAGTACAAAAAAGTAGTTTCAAACAGCAAAAACAAGAAAATTACCAAAGATACTTAATTGCACAAAAACAGGAGCGTAAACGTATGCAGCATGTAAAAAATCAAAATCATGATTATGATCATGATCATGATCAAGTGCAAGGTCAAGTGCAAGCACAAGAACAAAATATGCATCAAAACACGACGCAAGAGCAAATTCAAAATCAAACTCAAAATCAAGATCCAATCCAAAATAACCCAAACCAGGGTACGAACAAGTTAAAAAATGTTGAGCAACTTGAATATAACACTAGACAACAAACATCTGGGCAAAATGAAAGGCCGAAAAAACCGTTTGTGTACAACAACGAAATTGATTGAGGTTAGTATACTTAGATTATATATGTATAGATATGTATATATATATCAGGATACTGTGGTATTTCTGCATATTCATTATTCCATGTGTTCAAATATATACACCATTATATATATGTAGGAAAGAAAACATTTTTCAAAAAAAAATCATTTATACAATGCGAAAAAGAAACTGAAACCCAGTTCCCAAGTCTTTTTTTTTTGTGTTAACAGACTGTCTTTAATACTCATCGACCAACACTCCGATTTATGTCTGTAAGGTTTTCAAATTGTATGTAACCGGGATCTTCTAAAACGTTTTCTTCGTCGCCTATATCTTCACATTCATTGTTCAAATGTAAGCTTTTTAAAATTAATTCATCAGCTGCTTCTGAATCTAACAATTTCAATTGCTCTGGAGGGAATATTCTTGGGAAAATAATTGGGACAATGATCAAAATTAACATCAAAACACCAGGAAAACCAATGGCACCTTTAGTACAAGTAATGCTATATTCTGCCGCAAACGCTAATAGCTCCAAAATAAGATATATACAGAAATATTTTTTTTCTGAAAGGTAATATTCTACTGGATAATCTGAAGGAATGATAGCAGGAATCTCATCACTTCTTGTATTTTCAGTGTTTGATGCAAAAGTATTGAGTTTTGTTATGGTATTATTTTCTGACTCGACTATATTTAAAGAAGTATTATTGGTACATCTTTGTTCATTTATTTCTGACGATTCATATTCGTTAATAACAATTTTAGATAGTTTATTTTTCCACTCTTTTTCTGTGAATAAAAACCTTAACCTTTTAACCACATCAGTCCCGTCTATAGTTGTAATAGCCATAATCCAAAATAATCCAGATAACACACATTGGGGTATTAATCCAAGAACCACTAATAAAGGACGAGTCATCATTCCTATTGTCATTAAACCTTGAATCGTGTTGGTTAATCTTTGCTCAATAACTTTAACTATTTTATTTGTACCAGTTTTATAATCAATCTCATAAACACATAATGAATATGTGTGAAGTGGAGCCTGAGGAATCAAACCATTTGGAGCAGGAATTCCAATCAAACCAGAAACCCCGGTAGTTATTCCCAACAAAAAAAAGTCATAATGAAAAGACGAAGGCTTTTTTAACGGAAACTCGGATGATTGACAAATTAATGAAGATATATTATGATCATAATAAAATAATGCAGTTAATAAGATTGCAAACGGTATTGCTAAAAATACATTTCCAACTGTTATGTCTTCCCAAAATCGTATAAACCAATCAGATTGTCTATTTATTGTGTCTGTTGGTCGAAAAGATTTGGTAATTGGCAATCGTGGAAAATCAACATTATCTAAATATCCACCAAAATGGATAAATCCTGTGAAGAATACAACACATAACGGTGTGCTGTAATCTTTAATAAAAGTTCTAACATTGGGTGACAAATAATGAGATTTCGAGCCAAAAAAATGTGCAGAAACTCCAAATAACGCCATTATTAGAGCAACTACGATTGAAGCAAATCCACCTCCAACGTCTGTTAGAGTGAATTGATGAGTTAATATCTGAATACCTTTCTGGATATAAACAATGTTGATAAAAAATCCGAAAACGTCACAAGAGAATTTTGTAACATACCTCATAAAATTAACTGAGTTGGTGAACGCAAGAATGAAATGAAAAGCCATGGACCAGATACAAATCCAGCACATAAATTGAAAATATGGAATTCCAGAAGGCTCGATAATTTCATAGACCGTATAATTGAAAATTGAAATTGGGCCTGTAACACCAACAATACATAATGGAGATCCAGCAAAAAGGCCAAAAACAATACCGCCCATGGCAGAAGATAACAAAACTTCATTAACACCGTATGAATTATTAGTATGGTCAAACATATCTTGGGCAAATGCAATGGCTGGTAACAAATTTGTAAAAAATATATAGATTGTTGAAGGTACAGTTCTGTAAGTTAAACCATCTTTAAAATCAGATATGTAGAACTTGAAAAGCCTTCCATTAATATCGTTGTATATACCTTTCCCTATTGAACGAAAATGAAATAGATTGTTCTTATTATAAGTTTCTTTGTATTTGCGATACCAAGAAATGAATGAATTGATCATTTTCATTTTTGTCATATCATTATTATATAAATTCTAATTTAGGATTAATAAGTTATAGAATTTTAAAATGATAGTCGGTAATTTTTACCATAAAAGTCAGAGTGTGTGCTTTGGGAAGTGAAGATCGATTAAAAGAATTATTAAGCACATGTGCAATGTGTGTGTGTTTAGAGCAAGATCAATTTTTTCATGAAGTCACGTTTTCTGTTATTCTCAAATCTGAAAAATTTTCCCTTTTCCAGAAGTTTTCTTTTCCTTAAACTTTTCACTTGGTTCCTATAGACACAATTAAGGATAACCATATTGAAAGATTCTAAAATATAATAGATATTGAGATGTTTAATAAGCAATTATCAGCAAAAAAAGTGGTATTTTTATTGCGTAATCAGGTAAGATTTGAATCTTCGTATAGAAACACTGCTACTGTAGCTGATAACACAGAATCTAGTAGTTCAAAATATATCCAAAATGATAGGAATGATAACTCTAGAACACCAAGAGCACCATTTAAAGGTTACAACAATTCAAGTAATGGAGAGCGTAGAAATGTTAATTTTGATAAGAATATGCCATATAATACGAAACCTAAAGCTTGGGAAAGAGACCATGAAAGTAAGGAATCATGGTTCAAGAGAAAACATGCACATCATCATGCACAACAGAAACCATATCGTAGACAAACAGAGCGTAGATATGAAGGCATTGAAAGAATGAAGAGAGAAGAACGCAGGGAAGAATTTGATAGAAGAGATAAACTGCAAAAACATTGGGGATCACTAAGAGAATTGAGATCAAATCCTTTAGTTGATTATATATTTGGAACAAATGCAGTTTTAGCGGCTTTGAAAAGTAACCAAAGAGAATCTATGGGTAAATTATATATTCACAATGCGAAAGATACAAGTAAGGTTAATGAAATTTTAAAGTTAGCCAAAGAGCATAAAATTCCAATCAGTGAAATGCCAAAACAGGATTTAAATCAATTAACTGACAATGCAGTACATAATGGTATAGTACTCGAAACCAGGCCAATTGAAGTTGAAAGCATCAAAGCACTAGGTCCAAAATTGGATGAAACTTCATATTCTATTAAATCCGCTAACGAACTACTTCATTCTGATGCAATAAACGAAGAAGTGATAACTGATTCATATGGTAAAAGATTTCCATTTGGATTATATCTTGATGAAATTACGGATCCCCATAATATTGGAGCAATTTTGAGATCAGCGTATTTCTTAGGTGTAGATTTTGTTGTTTTTAGTGAAAGAAATTGTTCATCCTTAACACCAGTTGTTTGTAAAACTAGTTCAGGTGCATTAGAATTTACTAAAATTTACAAAGTTAATAAACCATTAGCATTTTTTGAAGCATCTAAAGCAAATGGATGGAAACTAATCTCAGCGGTTTCACCAACTCATACTAGAGATAAAGCTAAACAAGTTAGTGCAGAGACAATCAATGAAATGTTGGAGACAGAACCTGTTCTTTTAGTTGTTGGTTCTGAAGGGCTCGGTATTCGTACCAACATTATTGATAAATCTGATAATTTAGTTTCAGTTTCTAATGGTAGAGAATTAAATGAATGTGTTGATTCATTGAACGTTTCTGTTGCAACTGCATTGTTAATTACAAAAATTTTAAATGTTTAGAAGCCTACTAGAGATATCCTTGTAAATATCCCCAAAAATATCTTAGAGTAATGGCATTTTAGTCTTGTTTTATGTATAGCCAAGTCGTTAATAATTATACAAAAGGGTAGTTGTATAAATACTATATAAATAATAAATATTATTATGATAATTTAAATATATACAGGTCAATTGAATTATTTTGTTTTCAAAGTTGGATGAAGAAGGGAGGTTAAGTTAGAAAGCATGCTGGAAGAAACTTTCGAGTTTGCTCTCTTTGGAGTTTCACGAATCCTTGGTTTCGTTTGTTCAGCTCTTAATGATAATCTGTGGTCATCTAATAATAAGTTGGCAGAAGTAACAACAACTGGAACTTCGAATTCTCTAGCAAATTTACCATTTTCTATAGCTCTATTTTGAACAGATAGTTTATCAATGTATGAATGGTGAGCGGAACTATTTGGAATGTTGGCAATGAAACCACCAACTGCACATTTTGGACTCATACTCTTAGAGACAACTCTGGCTGGGACAACTCTTGATGTCTTTGGACCATAAGGAGTTTGGAAAAGTCTACCTTTTAAATTATAACTCAAACCTGCAGTACCTGAAAGTTTTTCTAAATAAGTTGAAGGAATGAAATTTTTGTCATTGTTGAATAACTGTGGACGAGTTTCTTTGACGAATTGATGAAAATGTTCAACTTCAATTTTTTTATTTAAACAATCTGGGTGGTTTTTAGCTAACCAAGTAAAGAATGGTTTCCTTAATTTTCTTAATTCAGGTTTAATATCCTTAACGAATTTTGTAGAATTTAAAGATTGATTTTTAAGATGTAATAACTCTGCAATGGTTTGTGATGAGACATCTTCATTTTGAGGTAATAAAGGGTTCATGAATCTTTTATTTTTGGTGTCATCGTCTGAAAGTAGCTGACTATTTCTATTTGATCTGGTTGCCCTGACAGGTATACCTAATTCTTTAAATCTTAATTTTTTGAAGTAACTACCATTAGTAGTTTCAAAATTTGGTAAACCGTATTTATTATCCAAATCGTTAACAATAATTCTTCTGGTTTTAATTTTTTTAGGAATTCTCATTTTCAAACCAAAGTCTCTTCTTGAAAAAGATGAAGCAGGTGCTTCAATAATTTGATGAGTTGGGAAAGCTTTGTTAGCTTCTAAGATGTTATCACCAATAGAAGCTTGAAGTTGAGCTATCTTAGTATCTTTAAGAATCTGGCTAAACTTTGAAGTGCCATTAACTGATTTGAACATATTTGAATGTTATTTGACTCCGTAAGAAACCGCTTGGCTGTGATACAATTCCAATCTTCAATGCATGAACTTTACATGTTTCAGGTTTTTCATGTTGCTCGAAAACTGACAATTTTCCTCGTTTTGCAAAAAAAGTTACCCGGGGAAAAAAGTTTTCGGTTTTTTTTTCATGAAAACTTAAATTTCTGCACGCGCGCCGATCGACCCAACATTGTATCCATTTTTTTGCAGACGCGTCGATTTACAAAAAAGATACAAAATTGCGTCGATCGACGAGTGATTTGAATCAATTTTTCTTTTTCTATTTTAAATCAAATATTATGTTCTTGATTTAGTTTGATGTATTACGGTTTTATCTGATTTGAGATCACTTGTACATACACACATCACTTCTCAACCATGACGGATAAGAATAATGTATCTAAGAAATATAAATTATTAGAAATTATTGGTAAGGGGAAATTTGGTACAGTGCATAAAGGTTTGGATTTGGATTCAAAACATTTCATTGCAATCAAAGTATTAAATTTAGATACCGATCGTGAAGAGGTAAAAGACATTCAACAAGAGATTCAGTTTTTATCACAATTAAAATCTGCTCCAAATATTACACATTATTATGGTTCGTATTTGAATGGGCACAAATTATGGATTATAATGGATTATTGTGCCGGTGGTTCTGTTCGAACTTTATTAAGACCTGGGCCTTTGCAAGAGAAATACATTTCAATTATTGCAAGGGAATTATTAATTGCTTTACAATTTATACATAATAATGGTGTCATTCATAGAGATATTAAAGCTGCCAATATATTGATTAGTAAAGAAGGTAAGATCAAGTTATGTGATTTTGGAGTTGCAGCGCAGTTGACTTCAACTGCTTTAAAGAGAACTACTATGGCTGGTACTCCTTATTGGATGGCACCAGAAGTTATAACAGAAGGTGCAACTTATAATTCAAAAGCTGATATTTGGTCAACGGGTATAACTATTTATGAAATGGCAACAGGAAATCCTCCTTATAGTGATAAAGATGTTTTAAGGGCAATGCAATTCATCACACAACATGAACCTTCAAGATTAGAAGGAAGACAGTATGGTCCTTTATTGAAAGAAATTATTGCAATGTGTTTAGAAGAGAAACCAAATTTGAGACCTTCAGCTGAAGATTTACTAGCAAAATCAAAATTCATCAAAAGTAATAAAACTTTACCAACCTCTTTAATTAAAGAAGTCATTGGTAAGTATTTACTTTGGCGAGATAGTATGTCTAAAAAGGAAAACACGGAGCAAGAATATATCAATAACAACAACAACAATAATAATAACAATAATCAAAATAATGAAAATAATAACGATTCATCTAAACACAAAAAACATGTATCAAATGCTTCAACAATTACAGCTGATACATCATTCAATGAAGATGGTGAAAATTTTGATTTAAAATGGGATTTTGATTCATTAAAATCTGCTGAATATATTATAGAAAATGATATAAATCTAGAAAATGAAAATAATGATAAATTTGACGAATTTTATTTTGATAATAGTGGCCAAACTAATACTCATTATAGAGATTTTACTACATCACCTTATAACAAAACGTTTACTATTGGAAATACAATGGTTAATAATGTAATGAATCATAATTTCACAAATACTGCAACAGCTTCCGCAACTCAAATAGATTCAATTATTAATTCAAATATGAATAGTATGGCACAAACTCCAACTAAGAAGGAGGCGCCTAAATCATTATTGCAACTATTTCATGATGACACTATTCCAGAATCAGATCCTATTATTAATACTAATATAATACATGAAGAGAAAGAGAAAATAAATTTATCCATTACAATACCTCCAACTCAACAAATTCCTTCAGCTTTACCAACACCAATTCAACCTAAGCAGGTTCATGTACCTGTTATCCCAATTGAAATTCCTAATATGGATGATATTGAAAGTGAAATTCAAGAAAGGGAGAAACAACGATCTAGAGCTGCAACAGTAAATGCTAGTAATACTATCAATAATAATATTAATAGTAATATCAATATCAATAATGTTAGCAATAATAACAATCAAAAATTTGAAGTTACTGATCAACCTTTACCTATTAGAAGACCAACAATATCTTTACTAAATGATAGAACACCTTCACCTGCAAAGATGTTAGAGCATATAAATACCCAACAACAACAACAGCAACAACAATCATCACCTTCAAAGCAGTCAAGTGCATTATATATGAAACCTTTACCTATTAACACAGCACAACCCTTGTTACAACCATTAAATGGAGGTCATAAACCTAAAAATCAAATTGCAACTCGTAATTTATCATCAGAGATGTCAGGCCCACAAACTGCACCAGCTATTTCGAACTCTGAAATGTATGAAACATCATTCAGAACCAAATCTAGTTTAAGAATTCAAATGCCAGCTGCTGTATCGGCAAATGTGTCATCATTCACTAACATATTCAAAGATAATAATGGTAATAAGCAATTAAATATATTTACAGATAATGCTGAAAAAAATCAATTTGGTTTTGATGTTAATGCAGCAGCTTCTTTACCTTTGGCAATGACACCAGTTACTGAAAAACCACATGGTTCATTTGTTACTCCTGAAAAAGAAATGAAAAATTTAGATAAAAATGAAGACCTTCAATCACATCCAAGTACTTCAACCATAAGTGGATCAATGAAATCGTTCCCGTTTACACATAATAATTCAATGTCAAATATAACATCAGTGGCTAATAACTCTATGCCAACAATGTTAGAAAAATCAAATACAACAGATTTTACAAACAAACATTGGTTTCAATCACAATCACAAAATGGTTATGAGCGTACAAGCAATCGTAAAGATTTTATCATTCCGGATGATTCTGAATTTGCAGATTCTACTTTAACCAATGCTAATTTAAATGGTGAAAATATTATTAATAATGAAAATATTGTAACAGGACTGGGAATGATGACTATGAATGATAGTGGGAACATTTCTCCTATTAGAGCAAACTCTAACATAAGTAATCAAAATGTAGCATCTAGTGATAAACTTTTCAAAGTTATAGATAAAGCCCAAATTAATATGAATAAACTGGTTGGAACTAGTTTGTGTGGATTAGAAATGGGTAAAGATGAATTACTGGTATATAGTAATGAGATTGATGATTTGTTGAATTGTTTTACTAATGTTATCGATATTGCAATATCGGAATTGCAATAACTGCTGCTTATATAATTTATCGTTTATAAAAATATGTACATGTACTATAGCTAACTTTGTATAACAAAAAGGAAAATTCTGGTGATAATTTTCAAATGTTACAAAATTGAGAAATTTAAATTTAAACTTTATTTGTTTTTTGTATATTTAGCTTAATGTCTGTTAAAAAGTAACTGTGGACATAAGGGATAGTGTAAATGTTGAAGGTGGTTTAAGTGAATCTTTATTATGGTGAAAAAGTTACTAAAACTTGATTCCAATGTTACCTGCTCCAACGGCAAGGTATATGCTAAGCTAAATATCGTGCTTTGGGATGACGATAGTGATTACGAGAAACAATTGTTGAGCACAGTAAATGGACTAAGTGATCCAGTGTTATCCATTTTGAATAGAGACACGTTGACTACTATTACTGAAAATATTAAAATCAAAGAAATCGCATTGGATGTTTTGATACCAAGGGGGGATAGTTATCAACAATATAGGTGTCAAATTAAAACACTTGATAAATTTGTCGAGCCAATGTTACTGAAAAATAATAGCCTTAAATATTTTTATTTTTGGATTTATGGTCTTTTTATAGATGGAAAATATATTAATTCAAATTATAAAATCAGTATAGATCAAAAGGAAAGTGAAATTACATGGAACGTCAAGATATTTCACAACGAAATTATCAAAAATATAATGAAGGTTAAATTGAGAAAATATGATAGAGTAGACTTGGAATATTTTTTAGATAGCTTTGATGATCTAAATTTAACAGAGTCTAAAAAACAGGAAGAAAAATGGAAAAACAAAGAAATAAAGTATGAAGAAGAGATGAAAAAATATGAAAATTTATTTAAAGAACAAAAAGAACGAGTTGTTAAAATGCAGAATTTAATGAAAAGTCATTTTTTAAAAACTATTAATTCATTGTTGAGAAGAATTGAGGAATTGGAAAATGATGATATGGGACCATCTTTTGACAAGAAAAAGAGAATAAAGACTGGAAACAGTAAGAGGTATGTGGAAATAGTGGAGTCGCAAAATTATGTTGATCATTTATCAGTACTGGAAAGTTCACGCAAATCATTCAAAGAAGAGGATATTTTAAATTGTAAAAGCAAGATCAATGATAAGACCCTTCAAAAGGATGAACTAGATAGGAAAATAAGTGCTTTCAATAATAATACGGAGCGTGTACTTAAAGAAGAATGTGAATTTAATAAAAGTATATATGAAAACCAAGATTCTAGTGACAGTAGTACTGTGCTGGGAAAACCAATAGACGAGATAGAAACACAAAATTATAATGTAATATTAGATGAAGAAACATCAGAAGATGAAGAAGAGAATCATGAGACTGATGGAGCTGAAATCTCAATTGAAAATGTCTCTAGAAATGAAGTTAAAGACTTACACTTTAATACAACCAATATTCAAACAGCAAGTTACTCTAAACGAGAATCAATTTCTAAAAGAGAATTAACTGATACTCAGCAGGATCGCAATAATAAAGTAAGTGATGATAGCGATGGTGGAAACACGGAAATTTCCAATGCTGGCGACAAAAGTGATGCTACTGAATTCAGTGATTTAAGCAATGACGAATATTGCAATAGTGATTAGTTTTAAAATGGCAATTAATCTATAAAAAAAGGTATATTAATGAAAGCTTATAAAAAGAGGAAAGAAATCAGTATTTACTGTTGGAGCAAACCCAGCGTTTACTTAAACATTTTTTGGAAACATATTGAATGTTAGAACCACCTTTCAATAATCCAGCGGATTTGGTGAATTTATTAACTGCTTTACCGGATTTCAAATCTTTTATATGCAGCCATGGGACCCGATAATTATCTAGTGAAGCATAGGGATATATATCGTTTATTATTGAACTTAAACTTGGAACAGGATCTAATCGAGGAGGTAATGTAACTGCACTCCAAAGTTTGAATCTTGATAATGATGATATTTTCAGTAGTTGAAGATATTCACTATTAATTTCTGTGTAAATACAAGATGTTTGGAAACGGAATTTTAATTCCCATAGAAATAACTCATCAAATATTTTATCGTGAATAGAAAAATCAGTTAATGGGATATCTGTTAACTCGGGATAGCTTTCTAAAAGTAGGTCATCAAAAATATCGATTTCATCATCTGAAACTGAATTTAATATTCCAAATAATTTAGAGTTTGTACCAGTCGCATATTGACGCAAGTAATCTGAATTAACACGGTATTCTCGTATCCTTTTGGTTTTCCCTTCAAGATATATAGGCATGATGCTATCGAAATTGCTATTTTCTATTGATACATTTTCATAATAGTTTGGGAAATATTCGAATTCTTGAGAGTATGTTTCTAAAGGGACATCGTCATAATTTTTGTTGGTATTTCTAATGTTTTTATATAATATTCCATTTGAAAAATTTAAAGGATTGTTAATAGTATTGTTTATTTTTTTCAAAAATGTTAAAAAGCTTTTTTTTTAGATTTAACATTGGAATGGAGTTCGGCGGTGTTGGAATAATCACTCCTATTGCTCTCTAAAAATTTCGTGCATTCATTATCTCTAATTTCATTCATTAGTGGCGCAACATACAATTCATTCTTAGCATTGGGGTTATTTTGGGACGGAGAGTCAATTTCCATTTCTGGAAACTTGATAAATAGGGGGTGATCATCTTTATTATGATCTAAAGATCCTAGTAAAGTCAGTGAGCTTGATCGGGATGTAAAAGAATGATAACGGCTATCTTTTTCATCTGTTAAAAATGAGTTTGATCTATTAAAGGATTTTCTGAAAGATGAAGCACGTTTAATTGAATATGCAGACTTCAGAGATGGAGAAGTTGAGATTGTGTTATTATTAAAGTTGTTATTATTGGTATAAAATGAAGAAGCTGAACCAATTGTAGTTTGTGCATAAGTATTAGATTCCAAAACTGTGGAATTTTCAAAATTGCTATTAATTTTTAACTTGTCAAACGAATGTGAGAAAACAATATTATTATAAATCTCTGTTAGTTTTGAAAGATTTTCATGAACACATTTTTCATCAGGAGCAATTGAAACTGATATATAGGAAACAGAAGTAGAAGGCGTATAATTGCGAGTTGGTGTGAATATCCCGTCTAATACTGGCTCCATTGTTTTTCTCTGTCAATTGCTCTGTAGTTGGCGAACAAAAGAGACAGAAACGTAAACGGCACAAGATTTTTCAGTGGATTTCTGTTGTGATAAGTGTAAAACCGTTGAAGCTATTTCCGATAGAGACTAGCCATTTTCGGAAATTTCCCAATCGCGCGATAAGCGAAACAAATTGCCTTTTTGGACACAACGTAACTTCGTTTCCAGCTTTCTTCGGTGAACTTGACTGGGTATGGGCTGGCTGGATGCCCTGCGGAAAGGCAGTACTGACAGGGATAATGGGAAACAGGTTGCTATTAGGGCCAGTATAGATGAAAGCAAAGTGAAAATTGCTTCATATAGATCTTTTCCCAGCAAAAACTATGGCACGCTTGCTAAATATTTAGGAAATGGGGTTTCATGCAAAGTATATTTATATCAGCTTCCCTCTGCGAAATACTGTGCTGTCAAATGTTTCGTTAAAAAAAATACAGCAGATGAAGATGATGTGAATTCTATACTTAGGGAAATACATATACATAATTCAGTAAATGACAATTTTCACATAGTTGGTTTAATCGATGCATTCAAAGTGAGGAATTTAAAGGATCCAGTGCAATATTATATGGTGTTAGAATATTTACCATTAACTTTGAAAACATTATACGAGAAATTTCGATTCAAACTAGCATTAGATGATCGATTATGTTATTTCAAACAGATTTTGAACGGCGTGTTTTATTTACAGTCGCATAATATAGGGCATAGGGATATTAAATTGGATAATTGCGGTATCGATATAGATGGTAATATCAAAATTTTTGACCTCGGCAGCTCAACTATAGGTAATATAGGTTATGGAATGGCAGGTAGTTTGGAATATTGTGCTCCTGAAATCCATGCAAATTTGAAATACGATTCTTTCAAATGTGATGTATGGTCTTTAGGTATAGTTTTGATTAACTTAGTTTACTTAACAAAGCAGAAATGGTTAACAGCAAAATATAACGATGCAAATTTTGTAACATATAAAGAAAATTCAACTATCGATAATATTATTGATTTATCACTAGGTGCTACTGACACAAAATCAGAGATTTTTTTAGCAGATTTCAACAACTTGATTCTACAATTATTAACCATAGACGTTACGGAAAGAATTACGTTGCGTCAATTAATCGATAGAAATGATTGTTTCAAGAAAATAAAATGTTGCAGAGATGATCCGCTGGGATGTCATCATGGGCATTTGTCTTTGTTGCGAAAACTTAATAGCTGAATTTTAACAAAAAGGGAATCAAAGATTACCAACCACGTCATTCCTTATATCTACTATATACTACACCGATGCCTAAACTACTATTTGTAACAGTATAAATGCTTATGTAAACAAGAAAAACTGAGAATGCTGAAAAAAGCCACCCTTTTTCGCGTCTGAAAAAAAAATGATGATGATGGCTTCGTTCCTTGGTATTGCAAAAAAGTCGTTTGAATGTGTATATTTAGACCATTTTCCTGTCCTGCTCTTGATCGGTTCTACCAAACAATAAAAAATGAGCTCCGATATATTAGAGGACTCGAAGATTAAAGGGTTTTTATGCTCTGATTCCAGTTTTGAGGTACTATCAAATCGTTTGAAAGAGAGTGTAACAGATTGTAACAAATTTGCAGAATATATTCAACAAAAAGTTAATGATGAAAAGAGTCATTCAAGGAATATTCTAAGAACTGTTACTCATGCAAATAAATCAATTAGTTCACATGCTGTAATTTCAGGTTCCTTTGCTCAAAGTTTACAGCAAATCATAGCATTTGATGAAAATGTGGATAAAGTTAGATTGTTGTATATAACAGGGCTTGAAACTATGTTTAAAGAGCTGAGATCAATATCTGAAACTTTTCATAAATTAAGGAAACAAACAAAGAGAGAAGGCGAAAGGGCTGAGGCAGAGGTTCAGAATTCTATACATTTAGCTAATTCTGCTAAAAAGAAATACCTAAATTTATGTCTGAGTTTGGAAAAGCTTAGAAATTCTAAGAAAAATAATTTTGAAAAAGAAGATGAACTAAAAACAAATATTCATGATGCAGAAATTGATTATTTGAAAAAATCAAATGATTCTATTGAAAGAAAGAAAAGGTTGGTTGATACTGAAAGACCTAAAATTGCCAACCGTTTTAAAAATTTGATTGTAGAATTAGATTATGCAATGCAAATTCAACTTCAGAAATTTACTGTTTATACTGAAAGTTTAATTGTTGGTACAGGTAATCAAATTAGTCCAATAAATGGCGATAATTCTATGAGAAAAGTTGCTTCAAGTGTTGATGTTGAAAAATGTTTATATTATCATCTGAGAGGTTCTACTATTCACAATAATGTAAATTTAGAACCTGTACAATTTGTCAGACATCAAGTAGTTATTGGGCTTTTACCTGATCCTGCACAATCTTCCAAAATTACAAATGTTTCTAAAAATATATTACCATCAAATAATGCTACTAATAATACATCATTGAATAATTCTGTTTCATCGAATGTTTCTTTATCAACACCAATAAGTAATAGTACTAGTAGTAACAATAATAATACCTCATTCTATACACCTATTTCTACAGCAATACCACCCCCAATACCAGAACTTGATATTTTAAATAAAAATCATAATAATAACTTGAATGGACCAAGACCTGTTGAAGATGATGATGATTCTACGTCATCCTTTAATGAAAAAAGTAATGGATTTTCGGGATCAAATGTGTCAATTCCACGTACTCTGGATCCGTCATTACCAAATCCTAATTCATTTTTTGGAGTTTCAATTGAAACATTAGATAACGATGATTGTGTTCCATTATTTGTTATTAAATGTATTCAATTGATTCAAAAATATGGACCTAATGTTGAAGGTATTTATAGACAAAGTGCCAATCAAAATAAACTTGCTGAAATTCAAGCTGCATTGGATAAAAACCCACATGATCTGACAATATTAGAGCCAACAGATATATCAAAAGTATCACCAGAATATGTGTATCAAATTGCCAATATACATAAAAGATTTTTCGGTTTATTACCTGAGCCTTTGTTACCAAACTGTAATGAATTTCTGAAAGCTGTACAATTACCGACAAGGGAATTGAGGCAAAACAAACTTCATCATTTAGTTTACGATTTGGATAATCCAAGATATTTTACGTTACAAATTTTATTAAAACATTTCAGAAACTTGATTAAAGATACCAGTGTTAGAATGGATAGTAAAAATATATCAATTATTTGGGCTAATAATTTACTACAAGGAAATTTTCAAGATATGGACAACATACAACTTCAACAAAGTGTAATTGAAAATTTAATTGAATTTGCTCCCAATATATTTGATTATGAAAACGAAGATATTTAAGAACCTGATTATATTTCATTCTTGTTTGAATTTTCTTTTTTTTCGTTCTATGTCATCTTCATTTTTATATTTTGTACTGTATAGTTTTAAACCATGATTTTTTGTTTCTTCAAACGGAATTATTAAAAAAATTCAGATATAATTTTTATACATAAGATGGAAGTATTTAAACAGTATGTATATATAGTTTATTATTTATCAATTTTACGTTTAGCTCTTTCCCAAGCATTAATTCTTTTTCTCTTTTTAGGCGCATTACCATTATCATTCAAGTCTCTATTATTTTCAAACATACTCCAATCTTCACCAAAGAATTCATTACGAAGTCTTTTAGCTCTATCATTTTTATTTTCTTTTGTTTTAGTTGATGGTAATCTAATGAAATTTTCTTCTTCGTAACGTTGGATTTCTGCTTCTTTCTCCATTTGTTTCTTAGACTTAACATCTCTACCTTTATTAATAATTGTTGAACCAATAGATTTCTCTAATGATGGCGCATCTCCAATATCTTGTAAATATTCATCCATACTTTGAAGATTTCTTTGTTTCTTTGTTTTGATTTCCTTATCTGGATCATTAAGTGATGTTGCAGCAATTTTTGGTGGTCTATATTTCTCTTTATTGGTATTACTGCTGTTTTCATCAGCTTCTGTATCGTCTGTTTTGTCAATGGGTTTCTTTGATTCTGAAGTTTTTCCTTGTAATAAAGCCCTTGGATTAGGCCTGAAATTGAGACCTTCTTCTTCTTCTTCCTCGTCTTCATCTTCTTCTTCTTCGACATCCTCGTTATCGGTTTTCTTAAGTTGTTTCTTTTCTATATCTTCTTGTTCTTTCTCTCTTCTATGATAAGCATTTACCATTTTCTCTAATTGATAGCTCATTTTCTTTTCCAATGATTTAACACCTTTCTCTAATATGACTCTATCGGTAACAGTAGATTTCAATATTAGTTCATGATTTTCATTGGTATTACTATCTTTATCTTTCATTGATTTTAAACGTAATGCTAGAAGTAATGTTAAATCTGTGACATAACCTAATAAAGCAGAATTTTTCAAAGATAATAAAGAAACTGAATCTAACGAATTGTTCGAATCTGTTGATTTTAATAATTTTTCAATTAAATCAGGATAAACTGGCACATTGGCTGTATTAAATATTTCATTTAATGAATCCACGACAGAAGATGTTGAATCTATTGAATCTGCGATGTTTGAAAGCAAGCTATCAAGAGATTCTTTAGCTTGATTTTTAGACATTTTAGTTTCTTGTTTTCAAAATTTGATGACCTATCTTTCAAATCGATAATGAATGTAGTAAGTAATTGACAATAGAGGAAAATTAGTAAAGCTATAAAGTTAATGGTATATTGAGTAATCGTTTTTGGAAAAAAAATGTAAAAAAAAATTAAAAAAAAAATTTCATCGCTTTTTTTTCAGATGAAATTTTTTTTTTCTTAAATATGAAAAAAAAAATTTTATCTATTGCAAGTATTGATAAAGATTTATCTGTTCTTTGGCTTAGTTTCTACACACTTAGTTGTCTGATTTATTAATAGTTTGATTAATTTGTTGATTGTAATTCAAGTAAGCAAAGATGCCTCAAAACGATTATATTGAACAACATATCAAGAAGCATGGTAAAAGGTTAGATTTTGATGAGAAGAAAAGAAAGAAAGAAGCAAGAGAATCTCATAGAATTGCCAAAGATGCACAAAGTTTGAAAGGTTGGAAAGGTAAACAATTTGCTAAGAAACGTTATGCTGAGAAGGTTGCTATGAAGAAGAAGATTAAAGCACATGAAGAGAGTAAATTGAAAGGACCAAGTAAACCAAAAGAAGATGATGGAGAAGCATTACCAGCATATTTATTAGATAGACAACAACAAAATACTGCTAAAGCAATATCGTCATCAATTAAACAGAAAAGAATGGAGAAAGCTGATAAATATTCGGTACCATTACCAAAAGTCAGAGGTATTAGTGAAGAAGAGATGTTTAAAGTTGTTAAAACTGGTAAATCAAAGTCAAAAGCTTGGAAGAGAATGATTACAAAGCATACATTTGTTGGTGAAGGATTTACGAGAAGACCTGTTAAAATGGAAAGAATTATTAGACCTTCAGCTTTAAGACAAAAGAAAGCAAATGTAACACACCCTGAACTTGGAGTAACTGTTTTATTACCTATTTTATCAGTTAAAAAGAATCCTCAATCTCCAATGTATACACAAATGGGAGTTTTAACAAAAGGTACAATTATTGAAGTTAACGTTTCCGAACTTGGATTAGTTACCGCTGGTGGTAAAGTTGTTTGGGGTAAATATGCACAAATTACAAATGAACCTGATAGGGACGGTGTTGTGAATGCAGTTTTATTAGTTTAAAAAGAAAGTAGAAGAAAAGAAAAAAGGAACAATTTGTTTATTTTTGTTTTTTGTTTAAAGGTAGCCATTTTATAAATAATATCTAGCATTTTAAAAAAAATTAAGTAAAGTTGGAACAACGGAATAAAGATCCTGTAGGAGCCAAAAAGGAAAACTGGCCAATCTTTAGAAAAATATCTTATACACAAGAGCACGGCGGGACTCGAACCCGCAACCATCCTCGCCGGAAGAAGACATGCTAACCATTGCACCACGCGCCCTCGTACAAAGCTCGGCTTGATGGCAGAGTATATGAGCAGTAGTCAGGTAAGGAGGGTTGGCCTATGTTGGAATGTTTTTCAACAGGCAAAGTATTAGTTTTTTATAAGTTTTATTCCTTTTTTTTAAGGGAATAGAAAAAAACCGATATAATTATGAGAAGAATTATTTCAAAGCAAAGAATACACAAATTTGTTTTTTTTTACACAATTATAATTTTATATTATATATATATATATATATAAGAGGGGTATTAGCGTTAAGAATGGGTTTTATCCTTTTCGCCACTCCAAATTTTATAGGAATTTAAAACGTATTCACCCCAAACTATTAATTTCCAGTCATTCATTATATTTGATAAAATATTGAAAAGGTTTAAAATTTCAGAGTTTAAATTTTGTTCAATTTTTAAATTTAAAAATTTTAAATCTGATAGTAAATATTTGAAAGCTGGTACTAAGTTTTTATTTAAGTCAGAGTTTAAAATTTTAATTTCTGAAATAATTTCCTGCCTTTGAGATAATGAAGTTATAATTGATGAGTTGTTAATAATTTTATTATCGTTATTTTCTAAATTATCTGTATTTAAAGAAGGATTTGAAATTGAGGAAGATTGTGATAAAATTGATAATTTAGATTCTTTTCTTTTTAAATTTTTAATTGCTAGATTTAAGGAGGGAGAATCGTAATGAGATTGAAATAACGGTTGTTGTTGCTGTTGTTGTTGATTTATTTGATCGCTATTATTATTATTACTATTATTATTATTATTAAATTTTGGATTAATTAAATTAATTAAAGATAATAATTTTTTCTGTTTTTTAGTTATAATTTTTTGGAAATAGTTTAATTGTAAATCTTTTGACTTCCTAAAATGTAGTAATTGTAGTAGATAAATAATTGAATTTTTTAAAATGATTAAAGGTTCTTTAATTTTAATTATTAGATTATTAATTAAAATTTCGATATTTAAAAAATTTAAATCTATTTTATTACCGAATTTTTCAATTTTAAAATTTTGATTTTCAATAATTGAAAAAATATTTAAGAAACCACCAAATTCTATTAAATCCAAACGTAAATTTTTCAAAATTTCAATTAGTTTTTTAATAATTGATTCTAAATTAATTGAAATTTTAAGGAAGTTTTTCAAGAATTTTTCATAATTTAAGAAAATATCATTATTTAAATTTGATTTAAATTTTTTTAATAAAGTTAAAGGTGGAATTGGTAAGAATGAGAAATACGGTGAAGGTTTCGTTGGATTTTTAGTTGAAATTAAAAGTATTGAATTTGAGCTTAAATTTGTAAATGGAGGGAATTTTAAACAGTTTAGCCAATTTGAATTTAAAGGATCCAAGAATTTTTTTAAAATCAAACTGTTTGAAATTTCTTTATTTAAATTTAGTCTGATTAAAAAATAATTTAGTAATCTTATTCTTAATTCAATTATTGAAATATCATTTTTATAACTGAAAGGATTTTTCAAGAATTTAGAAATTGAGTGTTTCTCAGGTATTGGAGGTATGAATAGATAAGGGAAAAATTTACATAAGTAGGATCTTAGTGATTTGAAATCGTTATACCTTCTTAAAACAAAAGTGTTGTTTGATAAATTAAATATTTTATAGAAAACAGTTTTCGTACCTTTATAATCTTTCAGAATTTCAAAAGTTTTAATTATTATTTCTGAATTATTTAAATTTGGGTCATTGTTAAAATTTGGGTTATAAATTGTTGGTGGATCAATTGAAATTGTTGTTGTATTATTTGCTTCATCTTGTTCAATCAAGTCATCTTCATCGTCACTGCTTGGAATATCTAAATTTGATTCATTTACTATTGTTTCATCGTTAGTGTTATTGTTATTACCGCTACTATTATTATTTATATTGTTAAAATCGTGCCCGTTATTATCATTATCGTAATCTTTATCGTTATCGGTATCATTGTCATTATCAGTTGAGTTTAGTATCCCATTTGAGTAATAGTGATTACTGCCAGCAAATGGATTGTTATCAGCTGAGAAGTCGTCGTAGTCCATTCTCTCTGTATAACTAGGAAGCTAGTGTGTTTTTTTGGGGGAAAAAGGGCAGTCTAAAAACAGATAGCAGGATAGCAGGATAGCAGGATAGGCGGATAACCAAAAGTGTAATTGCAGAGTGTGCAATCAGGCAAGAAGGGGGACGACAACAGTTAGAAAGAAGAAAGAAGAGGGAAAAAAAAAGAGAAAGAGTAGTGTTTGTGCAGTTTCAATTCAATTGTCTGGACGACCGACTTTCCGGAATGGGTGTGGGTTTAGTTATAATCCGATAAGATAACCAAGACCGATGGATATTGACTATACACTGTTATACAAATATTTAAGGTATAAAGAAGACGAGAGGTGATGAAAGCAATTTAGGGGGAAATAGAGGGGGTCGGTGTGTGTGTGTGTGTGTGTGTTTGTGTTTGAAGACCCTGCCTAAATTGGGTGTGGCTTTGGAGACATTGTTACCGATAATCCTGTATGTGGGTTGACAATGTCTAAAATTTTCTTTTTAGCTTTGATTTGCTGGGTTGGAGAATTTGATACAGGAGAAGACGTCGTTGTGTTTGAGTTGATGTTATTTGTTGTAGTCGTTGAGGAGGTAGTGTTTGGCGAAAAGATTAAGTTGTTGGTATTTGGAGAAGATGTCGTTCTTGGGGTATTACCGTTTTGCAAAGGTAATATTTGAGGACAGAATTCCAAGTCATCTGTGTAGTCGAATCCCTTGCTTGAAAGGAAACGCTGGTATGTGTTTAGTATTCTTGATTGTGTGTAGTCCATTGCTGCTTGCACAAGCTGGGGTGTGTTCAGACGGAGGCAGCTACAGTGTGTGTGCAAGCTTGAAAAAGGGAGAAAGGAGAAAACGAAGAAAAACGAAGAAAAGGGAGTTTCGCTCTTATCGTTGCCGCGTGTTTTGTGTGGTGAGACTTTGTGCTGGAGAGTGTGGTGGTGGTAGTAGTAGTAGTAGTGGTGGTGGAAGAGGTGTAGATAGAGAGGGTGGACGGTATGGTGGGGATGAGTGCTGAAAATGTGGGTGAGCGATAGGAATTGCAGGTTGTGTGTGTGTGTGAGTTTACTTTTTTAATCTTTTTTTTTCAATTTCTGGCCAGACACAAGGGTGACCGAGAAATTGTCAGCTCTTGAAAATGGTTGTATAGTGTAGTGGTTATCACTCTCGGTTTTGATCCGGGCAACCCCAGTTCGAATCCGGGTACGACCTTTCTTTTTTTTTTTCACTGACGCGTTTTTTTTTTCAATTTTTTTTACAATTTTTGCGAGTTTTCGGTGGCTTTATAGCTTCAAAACACGTAAATACACGATTACCTGCCAGGTCTGTGCTTTGGAGGGAACACTGCTAGAGCCAAAGGGATTATGAGTGTACGAAGCGACAACCATTTGTCCGATCTTGATATCGAGCAAGAAATAGAGAGAGGATCAGGAGCAGCAGTACGGGACGGGAAAAATGGAATACAGTCTACTCAACAGATTGTAGATAAAGGGAAAGCTGGAGAAGAATACGAAGAAGATAACACGGATAAACAACCACGATTGTCATTTTATTATAAATCTACTTCGAAGAGCACGAATCCTAATAGAGAGAAGATATTAGACGAGATTGATAAAATTGAACAGTTGGTGACACTGAATTTACAGAAAATAAACGAGAACTTAATTTTCTCAAATAATATTATTAGTAATAAACTAATACCAACGATTGGTAAATTCAATAAAAACTCAAATAAAATATATAATAATATAAATCACATAAAGGAATTCTATGAAAATGCTGCTAATGTGAATATTCTAACTAAGAATGATATAGAACTACAGAGTGATGATAATGATGGTGTCAATAATAACGGTAATATTAATAGTAATAACGATAACAGTTTATTGAATAAAGATTCTGATATCATTAATCTAAGTTCTGATTCAACAGATCTTAAAAACATTCAAGAGAAGTACAAGAAAATTATCGACGACGACGAGGAGGAAGAAGAAGAAGAAAAAGAAGAAGAAGAAGGTAAAAATGTCAATTTAAGTTTAAACACTTTTGAAATTGGTATAGACGATGAATCAACGTCAAAACAGAGCAAAATTTCAAATATTGCACATAGCGGCAATAACAACAATGACAAAGAAACTGATCCAGCTAATAAATACATCAAAGATATTGTAGCAGGGTATGAATCTCCGCCGTGGGACGAACCCCCACAACTAGAATCGACTAAGTTCAGTATGAATCTACGTAAACGTAAATTGGATGATACAAACAATTTAAATGAATCGATTGGTTCATTAACCGACACCCTGGAAGAGTCACTCAATAGAACTGAAAATGACCTAGATGACCAAGATGAAGATGAAATCAGTATAAGATTCCCGTCTTCACCCAAATACGGTGGGGGCGGCAAGCTGCTTCGAAGTGAAGAGGGACGCCAGTCAGCACTTGACTATGCCAGACTGGAAATGAGAGAGACACACCCAATCCTGTCGTTACAACACCAAACGCTGTCTTCGCCGACGACGTCTTCGGCGTCTCTGCAGCTGTTATCGGAGAAACGAGAGCGCTGAAATGTGAAACCGAATCAATCTTCCCAGGAAAGAGAGGGTCCTTCGTTGCTGACAACACTTCTGCCACATACACCTGCACCGTCTGTGGCCTCCGTTTTCGTCTCTTCCCACTCACCGGCTACTCTACAACACTTGGGCCTGCAACAACGACCAAGGAAAGGGAACAGAAGAAAAAACAATCATTTCCCAGTAAACAGGTAAACAAAGGATCCGTCAGAAAACACAAACATCCCTTGTTTTTTTTCATTCAAAACAATGCACATCGACGACAGCACAGCACACTACACGCCGCAACACCAGTGCCACATGGTACAACATATCAAACAGAGGCTGTATCCATATATTTTATCAGCTTTTATAGTATTAATATTTGCAGTAATTTACATATACGAGAAAAGGAATTTAACAAACAACACGAATTCTTTAGCATATCCATTATCTAAATACAATGTTGACGATTTTACGAAAACTTTAAATGATAAACCAATATATACATCTGCTATGATTAATTTCAAACAGATACAACAACAGAAACAACATAATGTTAATATTTATGGACCTTTTGAAAATCAGCCCATTGACGTTTTTGAACCTTTTAATATTAACTCTTTGTTGTTCGTTTCGTTTATGTTTTTCGCAAGCTGGGTACTGCTATCTTATTAGTTTAAATTTATAAATAATCATACTTTGTACAGTTCTTTTCCGTGTATAGTGTGTATATTTATTATATTATAGGTTTAACATTACAAAAAAGTAAAGGTAAGAAGAACAGACCCTTTGTTTTTTTATATAAAGGCGAATATGTACTATATATAGATCAATATATAGATATATATAGTAAATAAATTTGAAGAGAAGGGGGAAATGTATAACAGGGAGGTAAAAAATCATTAATTAATGTACATGTGTGTTTGTGCAAAAAATATTCTATTTATGAAAGGGGGGGGGGGAAAGAAGAAAAAAAGAAGGAAAGTAATAAAACCTTCTTCTTCTTTCCCAAATTTTTTTTTTTTTATTTATTATTTGTGGTTTTTTTTTTTTAGAAATTTAGAAATGTGTTTTAAAATTTTCATTAGGAAAGAAATCAAGAGGAAAAGAAAGAAATGAATAGATTACTAAAGATGTAAAATCTATTTAGTTTTCTTTGAATCTTTTGAAATGTAATCTCTATCATCTACATCACCTTCAACATCTTTTCTAATTTCATCCATTAATTTAGATTGTTTTTCCCAAGTTTTTTTATCAATTCTTTTATCTTTATCAAATAATTCAATATCAGGTTGTCTATAAGAACCACCTAATCTATCCCATAAAGTTGTAAATTGTCCATAATTATAATTAAAATATAAATGATGAATTGTATGACAAGCTGCACCATTAACAACTGGATCATTTGATAAATATTCACCATCATGAATCATAACAGTCCAAAAATTAACAAATGTGAAAAGTATTAAATATGAAAGTTTATGTAAAGGGAAAATGAAAGGATACCAATGATAAGGTAATGATTGAAAATAACCATCAACTGGATGAAATGCATGAGATGCAAAAGGTGTACAAACAATCCATTTATGATGTGGTTTATGTAAATTTTTATATAATGATGGCCAATGTAATGCTCTATGAATAAAATAAATACCACAATCTGTAAATAAAATAAATGCAGGGAATTGAAATAAAATAAATTTCCATCCACCATTTGATTCATTAACATTCCAATATAATTTTGAATATCCATGTAATTCTAATAAAAACCATGGTATAGTTAATAAAACCATTATAGGTATTGCAGTTGAAGCTTGTTTAATTTCCATACTAATTTGATTTTTTAAATATCTTGGATGATTAAAATTAGATTTATCATAAACAAAATGAAATGATAAAAATGCTACAATAAAATATAATAACCAACCAAAAATTGATGTAACAAAAAATAATGAAATAATTTGTCTAAATATATTATATCTTGGTAATAAAGAAGAATTTGAATAAATTGTTTCATTAAACCAATGATATTTTGAATTATAACCATAAATTTCCTTTTGTTTAATTAATAAATTAGTTAAAACAGGATATGTTTGATAAGCTAATTTAGTAGAATTCGATAATTTAATTAATACATCATTAATTAATTCAGGAGTTTCAGGTAAATAAGCGTTTAAACTTTTTGGTAAAATTTTTGCATATGCTTTATCGAAAACGTAATGGTCAACGATCTCAAGTACTAAATCCATCGTTGTAGATTATTGAATAGCGGAAGGAAAGTTTTTCTTTTCTCTGATTTGCAAAAGAAAGCCAGCAGACACAAGAGACGCAGGAAGAGAACAGAGCAGACCAGGACAGCCAGTGGTTTGCAAAAAAAAGAAAGGGAATCATGGATAACTTATAGCAGCTGTGCAAATTCATCGTATGGTAATTGCCCTCGTTTATTTTATTTTATTTTGTTGTGTTGTGTTGTGTTGTATGTTTTTATCCTCGTACCGCATCGTACCGCTCATAGTGCCACCGCCACCGCCACCGCCACCGCCACCGCCACTGCAAAAGAAAAAGAAAATGCGAAAATAGCTCGCGCTCGTACCGCCCGACTCATTTGCCACCAAAAAACTTTTTTTTTTATTTTTTTTGCTGTAATCATCTGTTTTTGCGGAACGACGAGGCCAGCTGCAGCTGTTGTAGTTGTAGCTGTAGCTGTTTGAGACGGAAGTGCTGCTGCTGCTGTAGTTGTAGTTGTAGTTGTAGTTGTAGCTGTTGCAGACGGAAGTGCTGCTGCTGTGGGTGGCACAGCAGACGGTGTGTCGTCCCCACCGGCTGCTTGCTCGTGCACGGATTGGTATCCTCCGTCGACAGTCTGTGGAGACTGTTACTCCGGGATGCCCTCCCCATATCAGTTACCACTCTCGTAATCTATCGTATTTAAAAGGTTTGCTAGTCCGGTCCTTGCACAACCTTCCTCTTGTTTGCTGAATTGTCACTTTATTATTTACTGACACCGTCAGATTAAGGAAGGGAAACAGGGACACGGGTGAACAAACAAACAAAACAAAAAAAGTCATGCTACACTACACTTCCGCCACTACCACTACCACTTTGTATCGTTTAAATCGTTTAGGTGGTTTGAATCACTTATCGTCTGTTGCAAGACTCATTTCAACAAAACCTAGTAATAAAGCAGATTCAAGTTTTAACGACGCAGATGCAACTCCAACTATACTGGCCGATTCTATCGATTTCCAAAGAAGAATACAACCAGAAGATAGAGTTACTTGGTGGAAAATTCTTGAGAAAAACTCTCAAAGGAAGAAAGAGGGCAAATCTTTTGACTCTTTAACAAACGACGACGTTAAAACTAATAAGATTATTGAAAAAACAAGAGCTGATTCTTTCTCTTTTATCAATTTACCATTTAAAGATGATTTATTCTTAAGAGATTTTTATATTAATGCCCCAGGTAGATTAAGATTTGGTCATTTATTCCAAGATTTAGATTCTTTAGCCGGCAGAGTTGCTGCTAAACATTGTAAACCAGCTGAACCAATGAACGTAACTGCTTCCATCGATAGAATTTACGTTACTAAAAAAATAGATGAAATTAATAAATATAATTTCTTAATTGTTGGTTATATGACTTATACAGGTAACTCTTCAATGGAAATTTGTATAAAAGGTTTTGCATATGAAGAAAATTTACCAACTAAAGTTGACCCTTCAATTGTTGAAAAAGATTCTAAAAAATGCTTCCTTTCAGCTAATTTCACTTTCGTTGCTAGAAATCCTGCAACTCACAAAGCTCATAAAATTAATAAAATTTTACCAACAAATGAATTTGAATGGATAGAATTTAAAAGAGCTGAATCTCATAATGCCGCTAAAAAATTAAGAGCTAAAACTTCAGATTTAGATAAAGTACCTCCAACTAATTTAGAATCTAAAATGATTCACAGTTTATTCAATTCTTCTAAAAATTTTTATAAAATCAACCCTTTTCAAAGACCAAATAATTTATCTTTAATGAAAGATACTAAATTATCTGCTTCTCAAATTCAACAACCTCAATACAGGAATAGACATGGTAACATTTTTGGTGGTTACCTTTTAAGACAAACTTTCGAATTGGCTTATTGTGCTGCTGGTGCTTTTTCAAGAAGTTATCCAAGATTCATATCTTTAGATAATACTACTTTTAAAGCACCCGTTCATGTAGGTTCTGTCTTATCAATGGATGCAGAAGTTTGTTATACTGAACATATTCATGAAAATAATGAAGATTCAAATTCTTCTAAAATTTTATCTTCTTTATTAAACGATTATGATACTTCTGCCAATGCAATGAGTATGGATTCTCATGAATTTTTATCCGTGCCTGGTACTTTAATTCAAGTTAAAGTTGATACTAAAGTTAGACCTTTAAGTGATGCTTCAAAATATACCGAAAGTGGTACTTTCGTTTATAGTTTCTACGTGCCAAGAGATGTCGACGGTTATGATTCTCCTGGTTATTCATCAGTTTTACCAGAATCTTATGCTGAAATGATGGATTATGTCGAAGGTAGAAGAAGAGCTTATGATACTGCTGCCTATGCTCAACAGCTTAAAAACTTTGGTGAAATGGACTAGTTTTATCAGTCTGCTTGGCTACTTAATAGGTTTCCTCCCTTTCTGACTTCATTTATTTCATTTCATTTTACTTTACTTTACTTTACTTTACTTTCTTAATTCATTTCCTTATTTCATTTTATTTTATCGTTTTACGTCTTTTTTTTAAAATTTCATACATTCATAATCACATACACACACATACGTATATATACAAGCTTATATATTCAAAAAATAAAATCAGATATCGCGAATACTAGCGTTTTTTTTTTCTTTGTAAAAGTAAGTTTATGAAGTATAAAAAAAAGTGTATAAACATGTAATGTACAAATAATAAGTATTTACAAAATACTAGAGAAATGAAGAAAGTTAAAGAGAGACAGACAAACAAAAGAAAATGAAATAAAATAAAACAAAATAAAGGAGAATAAAAATAGAATCAAAATAGAACAACAGGAAAACAAGCTAATTAATCAAAACAAAACAAAACAGAACAAAACAAAACAAAATAAATTATAAAATCTTCACCCAAACTTTTCTTAAATCAGATACTCTTCATCAAACAAATTATTATCGTTAATTTCATCATTATTACCACTACTAACACCACTACTACTACTATCAAAATCGCTTCCAATTAAATCATAAATTTCTCCACGACATGACTTCTCTTCTCTTTTAAAACTTTTGGAAATTGATTGCCTATTGGTAAATCCAACTAATTGCGCTTCTGATGATATCGTTTGATATGATTGATCTCTAGGTATATCTTCATCCATTTTTCCATGATCATTAGATACTTCTTCCCTTAGAGGTGTCAAACTATTTTTAGAATCTCTTAAATTATTATTATTATTATCATCATTTAGATTTGAATCACTACTAATACTTAATTTTTTTAAATTTGATGGCCTAGATAATACAACTTGACTTTGTCTTTGCTTATTCTCATTTATCATATTAACAGTTAAAAAATCATTAGTTGATACAGTTGCTAATGAATTCAGTGAATCCCTTGTTTGTAAGTTACCATTCGACGATTTTCTCCATGAATTTAATATTTCACTACCACTATTTAATAATTGATCTCGACTATTTTGAAAATTGGCAATTTCATATAATTCATTATTAGATTTATCAGTTAATGTAGATTGTGTTATTGAAAAATATGATGACGCAGATGATGTTAAACTATTATTATCTTTATCTAATTCTTTCAAATTTTTCTCATTTATACCTTGTGTTGCCATTTTAGTCAATGTAGCGTTTGATGAATTAGTATGACTCATATAAGTAGATTTAACATTTCCTTTCTCTGGATCTATATATCCATTATTACCATCTTTATCATTATTACCATCTTTATCATTATTATCATCATTATCATCATTATTCTTCTTACGTTTAGCAATACAACAACAATAATATAATATAACTGCCATTATTATAAATGCAACAGGTATTGCAACACCTAAACCAATTGCTAAATTTTTTTGAGTATTAGAATTTTTATTATGAACAATTATTGCTGATGTATTAGATGATGAATTAGTTGGTAATGATATAGTTGATGATACACTATTAGTTGTTTTAACTATTCCAACAGAACTTGATGATTTATAAGTAGAAGATGCTGAAGAAGAAGAACGTGAAATTGAAGACGAGGTAGTTCTTGATGAACTAATAGATGATGAATTTTTAGATTTACCAATTAAATAAAAACTTAATGATTGTTTCATTGAATTCATATTTGCATTAAGTTCAATTTTAGAATTATCGAAATTTTTTGGTACAATCCCTGTAAATGTATTATTTGAATGATAAAATGTTAACCAGTCATCATCAAAACTTACATCTAAATCAGTTTCTGTAACATTACTAAAATATGAATCAGGTATTGAATATTCGAAAAATTCACCATTTGTAACAGTTATATTTGAAATTGAATCTATTGTAAAAATTTGATGTAATACATCAATATCGAAATTCATGAACACTGAATCTCCGTAAATATCAAATAATGTAACATTAGCAACAATATTCGATAATTGATCTTTTGGAACAGTACCTGAAATTTTGGAATTATCATTAATTTGAATCCATGATGGCGAATCGTATATGATAACATTTGAAATTTGATCAATTTCAATTACATTTCCATCTAAATAAATATCTTTAAGTGGTAAATCAAATGAAAAATCATCACCAGGATTAGCTTGAATTGAATTATTATAATTACTTGAGCTATTAATATATAAATTATGTCCACCAACAATTATATTAAAATCTGTATAAATTGCAGCATATCCTGAATAATCTGTTGCAATTAATGTTAAATCAAATTGTAAACTTGGTGCATTAACTGAATTAACAGGTGGTGTAATACCTGAAAATGTTAAAGTATTTGAATCGAAAAAACACCAACTTGGTAATGATGTCCTATTTGCACTTTTACCATAATATTCAACAATTTTATTATTTGAAGATGAAGGAATTTGAAATGTATCCTTATTAATTTTAATTGAAAAAGATTCTTCTGGATTAAATATAATACCATTATATCCATTCGTTTCACTAATTGAATCTAATTGTTTTAAAATTAAATCATTAGGATTTAATTGAGGTGAAGGTTGATCTGATAAATAAATAGAACATGTTTGATTCAAACTACCTTGATTATCAGTACCTTGTAATATAAAATCTATTTTACCTAATTGATCATTTGATACATTTTCATTATTTGGTAATCCAAATAATTTTATACTATTAGAATCGAAACTTAACCAAGTCGGTAAATTAAAAGCTTCATAAGTTATTTGAGAATTATCATTTGATTTAAATGTTTGTGAATTTAATGAAAATTTATAATCTTCTCCAAGTCTGGCAATATCTGGTAATTGCTCATTGAATGGGAATCCAACATATGGATAAGCATTTACCAATGTTATCAATAAATTCAGTACCAAAAAATTTATCATCATTTATCAATCTCTATATATATATATATATTGAATATATATTTATAGTTTATATATATCTAAACTGAGTTTTAAGTCTTTGCTTTTATTCACCTTTTTTTCTTAATATCTTTTGCCCCTTTGTTATATGGTATGCGTTTTCTATTTGAATTATTTCAGTTTTCCAATTGCTTTGTCACTTATATTTGATATGGCACTAACCTATATTAAAATTAAGTTTTTTTGGATAGATGAAGCCGGTTTAGCTGTTAGAAAACAGATATATGTATAAATTACAAACAAAAGATACTAAAAAAAAGAACTAGTAGGAATATGGACAGTCAGCTGGAGGAGCTACTAAGAAATGCTAGAGTAGTAGGTCGTTGCTACTTAGATACAGAGATCTAGTATAGATTTTAGCGTCTAACGCGTCGTGCCCAACGCGTTGCCCCTGTTTGTGCAAAAGTAAACAAGAGCGACGCGCTAATGCGGCCGGATTAGGCAATTAATGAAGATTAGCGTGGCAAAAAGGTGCATCTGCAACGGTTATTTGCCATCAAGGGGTAATTTCCCAGTTTTTTTCTTTTAACGCGCCGCACCGATCGACGTGTCACGTGAGCAGTCGACCGACGCTGTTTTTCTGCTTTTTGATTTTTTTAGTTTTTCCCTCTAGCTGACATGAATGATTTAATTTCTACGATTACAGCTTAGGATGTACAAAGCATTGTACAACCTTTTACATTGTCTGCTTTTGCACACACAATCAATATAACGGAAAAAAATAGTATGGGTAATTTAGTATCAACGTCGTTTGCACCTGAGTGTAACGACCTCAAACAGAAATATGATACCTGTTTTAATACCTGGTACTCTGAAAAATTTTTAAAAGGTAAAGGTTTACAAAATGAGTGTGAAGATTTTTGGGTCGACTATAAAAGTTGTTTAGATATACATTTGGCAAAACAAGGAATAAAACCAATGTTAGATGAAGCTAGAAAAGAATTACCTTTTGAAAATGGCGGTAAACCAATTGAAGTTAATGAAGAAAAATAATTCATGTATAGGCCCTTTTATTTTCTAACCTCATATACTCCAAATTTGTAAATAGTCTTAATATATACATATATATATATATATCTAAATCTATATCTATATATTTATATACACAACAGTTAATGATATACCTCCTTTATGAATTTAATGGTACTCTCTATAGATAATCATCAAAATCATCTTTGAAGTTTCCTACTTGTTGATTATCTTCAATGTCACTATCAGTTTCTTCGTCACTGTCTTCACCAGGTTGCGCAAGACCTGGAGTTAAACCACCAACAGAAATTTGTCCTTTTGCTATCTTATCATTAAATAGATCTAATTCGGCTTCTCTCTTCCTCTTTGATAAAAATTGTTTATCTCTTAATTCACTTAATTTAGTTTTAGTACTTTCAGTTTTCGTTAGATTTAACACATCATTTTGTAATTCAATCAGTTCATCATCCTTATTAATTGAATCTATCTTATTCAATTTTTTCAATTTATCATTCAAAATTTCTTTGATTACCTTATCATCACGTTTATCAATCTTACTTTGTCGTATAATTTTATTATTTATTTCTTCATTCTTTTTCATTTCCTTATTTCTAATTTTACGTTCTCTTTTCTTTGATTTTTTCAATTTTTTTTGTGTATCTTCAAAATTACCCGTTTTCCAATTTGTTTCATTAAGTATACTGGCTTGATGACCTTTAGTTACTTTACTCTTAGTTGTCTGTTTTAAAATCTTTTTATCGGATACTTGTAAATATGTATTCAATAAATTATTTACTGTATTTAATGACTTTTGTTTGGTTTTTTTATTCTGAAACATTTTCTTCCAATTGTTATATGTCTACTAAATTATAGTATCCAGTTCACTTAGAGGTTTATGGCATAGAAAGAAGGTTTTGAAAAAAAAGACTGTGAAAAATTTTTTTTTTTCCATCATGTACAATACTGCGCCTCAGCTGCGCCACAGCCCAATCTGGTAATCTGACATATAAAAATATTATAGCAGATATCTTTATATATATATATGTTACACTTGTTTAGGTAAACAGTTGAATGAAAAAAAAGCTAGAAAATATTAGCATGTTCTTTGTATTTCAGTAATTGCTCTGGATCAAAATTATCTTTTAAAAATGTTTTACCACCACCAAATTTCCACCATTTGGGTATACAACTACTAGGTATAGTACTAATATTTTCGACATCTTTTGGAACAACACATCTTTTATATTTTCTAACTTGACGAGCTTTAGGAAATGTATAGAATGGTACATGTGTATATCCTATATCATCAAAATAATGAAGCTGATTTTTATCAAGTAAAATGGATGCAGCAATTGAATGAACTGGCGCATCCCCCCATCTTTCATAATAGAAACCACCAGTTTTATCTAAATAATTAAAATAATCTAAATATTCTTGTGATCTAAAAAAATTCAAATCACCAATTTCAAAATTTGACCAAAAATGACATAAATTATAGCTAGAGTTAGTTTCTGATGAAGGATTAACTCCAATTTGTTCTTTATTAATTAAAAATTCCAAACTATTATTCGGATGTAAATGCTGTGGAAATTCTTTTAAAAAATTTTCTACATTTTCCCATAATGTAGGTATAGTATTTTCATATTCATAAATACTTACAATAAAAGAATATTTCTTATTATTTACTCTTAAAAATTTAAAAGGATCATATTGGAAATCACAAAAATATTCAACATCTGGCTCAACCCTAAAATAATAATCATATTGATTGACTAATTCTTGTCTAAAAAAATAACCTGAATTAAAATGACACATATTCCTATAAGATTTAGAAAATCCATAAATAACATTGTCTTCAATAGATTTTTCAATTGATTTGTTATATTCTTCTTGATTTATAAAATCTGGTGTATCCCAATCTTCTGAAGGAATCAAACCATATTCTGTTTTACCGCTAGCCATTTCAGTTGTCCATAAAATAAAATCTTCATCAAATGGTACGTCATTAAGGAAAGTCCATGGATAGTGATAATTTTTATTAAATTTATCTTCTAATGATCTCATAGATTTCAAAATACCTTCTAATTCAAAATTCCTACATAAAACTAAAATTGTTGCATTTTCTAATTTAATATTATTTTCATAATCTCTTTCAATTAAAAACCCTTCTTTATCATTAGGATATATCGGTTCAATATAGGAATTTATAGTACCTTTAATTTTACCTCTATTTAAATAAAATTCTGTTTCATTTAATCTAGCATTTTTGATATTTTTAGATTTTTCGAATATCTTTTCAATTTCATTATCTTTTAAATTATATATGAATAATATCGTTATAAACCCTATTATTGACAAATGTATCAATGTATTTGTCATATTGAATTTATACTCAGGTAAGAGTCCAACTATGCCTAGAATTCTAGTCTTCCGTTAACTACTTTATTTTTTTGCACTAAAAGTGAAAATGTTCATGTCTAGTAAACCCGGCAAGCACGCGGAAATGTCAAAACATAATGTCATTTCATCACTTTTTCCGAATTCGTTCTTTTTTTCATAAAAGTATTCATTAAATCATTACATAAACATGTGTGTTATAAATGGACAAAAAAAAATATATAAATATGATATATTTAAAAGAGAAATAAAATAGAGAATAATAAAGGAAAGGAAACAAAATAAATTAGTTTGATAAATAATAATAATAATAAAGGAAGTAATAACTATTTGTGCGTTTTTCTTTGATAATTAATCCAGCATTGACTAGTTAGTTCTTTATAATTTAGCTTTGACTTTTTCTGTTGATAAAATTTCTTTCAATTCTTGTACACTGACAGTTAGGTAATATGCCATTTCATTTACATCCAAACCAAATGGATTTTCTTTATGATTAGTTATATTAATATGTAACCAATTTTTATTAATCATATAAGCCATTCCAAAACCTTCTGGAACAACAGGTGACCAACCATAACCATTGAAATTTTCAGAACTTAATTGTGAAGTTGATAAATACCAATATTGTGAATAAGAGAAAATTGGGTCATTGAAAAATTCATCAACAATTTCAGGTAATTGATCAGATGGATGTTCAATCATTTGTTTTAAACCAAATAAATGTCTATCAACACCTAAACCACTACTTGCCAATTTAATATAATTACCATGACTTTTAACGGCATTTCTAAATGATTCAATTTTTTGTTCATTTGAAACATTAGTATTTTCCCAATCTTCAACAAATTTAAGTGCTTCACTTGAAACTGATCTACATGTCTCAGTTCTACCTTTAAAAAATTTTCTTGTTGAAGCAGATTCATAAGTTGGTCTTAGGGTACCAGTATATTTATAATAAGCTAATTGAATTAACATTTGTACAAAACTATCAGGTGAGCATTTTAATAATTTAATATCATCTTTACCAAATCCAAAATATTGCCAAGTTTTAATATTTAAAGAATTAACAGTTTTATTAAAATTTTCAGTTTCTAATTCAATTTGTTCTTTAATATCATTATTAATTTCAAAATTTAATTCGTTAATTTGAGGAATTTTTGATGGTTTAACCAAATCAGTATCAGATAACTTAAAATTTGAAAGTTCATTAACTAACCAATCATTCATTCTTAAAGTTGGTGTACCATCCATTTTAGAATGTTCACCTAAGAAACCAGAACTACCATTTTTAGCAACAAACATTTGAATTGGTTTATCGTAATATCTATTAATACCATCACCATGCCAACAGTTTCTTGATTTTGATTCAATTGTAATCGGAGAATGATCATCTAAACATAAAACAAATGAACTTTTAAAAATTGAATCGAAGTTTGATTTATTAATTGGAGAAATTTTAATTAATTTACTGTAGTTTTCAAACCATGAATCTCTATTAGCTGAAGATAAAATACCAATTGAATTATTTAAATTTTTAGTCTTTTCAATTGAATTTAAATAAATTTTATTAATTGCATAATATAATTCATTAAATGATAAAATTTCATCATTTTGTAAATTATGAGTTTGTAATTTATAAAAATGACCATTGGAAATTATAATCATAAATCTATTCTCTTTTGGATTAAATTGAACATTATAATCTGAATTTTTACCAGGAATTCTACAATTATTAAACATCCATTTAAAACTTTCCATACAAAATGGAGAATTTTTAATTAATTCAGGTTCTAAACTTTCATTTTCAATTGATTCCATAAAATTTAAAATTTTAATTGTTAAAGCAGTTGATTTTAAAATTTGATTTTCACCAATTTCAGATTTAATTTGTTTATGAGAATAAAAATATGAAACAAAAGGTGAGACAGGATCTCTATAATCTAGATAAGCGTAATCATCCCAATAATGGGCTAACCAATTTCTTTTATCAATTGCAAATTTTTCTAATTTTAGTTGTAATTCATTACCTTCAGTTGATTTACCAAAATCGTCAATAATTTTGGAATATTTCTCAAAATTAATTTTACCTTCTTCGCCTTTAAAGTATGGTTTAATTGATTCTTTATAAAGTTTTAAAGTTTCATTTAAGGGTGGTACAGGTAAAGAAGGCAGAGAGTCTTGATATTTGAATAATTCACCTTTAACCATTCTCGATGAAGAAAATAATCTTGTTGTCCTTGATATTTGTTTCTTGATAGCTAAATTCATAACTAGGGCTTTGTTGAAAATGTGTAAGGTGTGTGTATTTATGTTAAAAAAATATTAAATCGGGAGGAAAAAGTTTTTTTTTCTTCTTTTTTCTGTTTGTAAGTTAACGAATTTCCCACTTAATTTGATATTTCGTATTAGTTATATATATGCTATATGTTATATAAACTTATAATTTTTATCTAGTTTTTCTATACAAACGTATCTACAGTTACAAGTATGTGGAAGACGATACAACGGACGTCCCTTCTTTTATACAACGTCGTGGTGCCCCCCATTGCAAAACCAACTCCACCCGTCACACTTGAAAGTTTCGGGATGTCGGAGTGTCGGAGTTCTGTCAACGCGGAGTCCTGGATTCTTTTTCACTGGGTTCAACTCAAAAGTTCGTAGATGAAAACGTAGTCATTTGAACGACCCTGCCAGCCACGGTTACCACTGGCTGACACCATGAATCGGCAAGTCGGATCAACGTACATATCAGACAATATACCACTGTTATGACCTGGTATAATCGTGAAAGGGATTTTTTTAGGTGAGTTTATCAGCCTTAAATCGTATAATCTGATATTATCTTGACAACCGCATAAAATGTAATTTTTATTTGGTAATGTTCTAACACAAGATATTGAACCTGAAGCACTAGGGAATTTTAAAATATTTTTAACTTTATCAGGGAATCTCAAATCAATTTCTTCAATTGTAGAATTTCTTCTACCTACGAATATTGAGTCTCCATCAACTGACCATGTAGCTGAAGTACACCAAGGTGGTACATTATTAGAAGTTGGAATTTTTAAAACATTGTTATTTTTATAAACTATTCTTGAATCCCATATATCTATAATACCATTAATAGATGACGATAAGAAAATATCATCACTTGTAATTTGTTCTTCACAATTACCAGATGTTAGCACATCATTTTGAATTTTCTTAATATCTTTTTTAGCATCTGGGTTATTTGATAATGTATCTTCTTCATTAAGTTTTTGTTGTTTATCGGTATCTTTATCTTTATCTCCAATATTGTTATCAAGTTCTTTTTTCTTCTCTTTATCACTGTCATCATCATCTGAATCATCATCATCAGCAAATAATGAATCCATACTACTATCTGAATCATTATTATTATTACTATTATTTCGATTACCATTTAGGGTATTATTTCTTAAACTATTATATTCATCATCATCGTAATCATCATCATTAATTTCAGGTTTCCAATTCATATCAGTACCAATGATTGGTCTATATTGTAAAGAAGATATTTGACCTGTTGATTTATTAAAATAATTCAAATTTTTACCAGTATTTAAATCCCATTTAAGTATTTTCATATCCCAAGAACCTGATAAAAAATTAGTTTGATTTGAATTTAATTGTAAACAAGAAACAGAATCTGAATGAGATAATTTAAAATTTGAATCGAAATTTGAATAAAGGTTTGAATTTTTAAAATAATATTGAATATTACCTTCATTTGATCTAATTGATTGTAAAGTTATACCACCATTTTTTAAACCTGATAATAACCAAAAACCATTTTTTTCAATAGCTAATGAATAACAAGGACTTAAAATTGGATCATAATTATTATTTAATTTATTTTGAGGTATTTCATTTTCCCAATAAGAACAAATGACCCCATTAAATAATATTGAATCAATTAATTGATGTCTTTGAGAAACTGTTAATAAAGATTTACCTTGAATTGATTGAAAAAAATCAAATTTTCTAATTATACCATCTTCACCACCTGTAAATAACCATTTTGGACCTTTTGATAATGATATAGAATAAACCGATGTTGAATAGGGTATTGCAACAATTGGATTTATATCATTAATTTGTTTATTTTCAGCTTCCTTGATTAGTTTCTCTCTTTCCATTTTAATAGCTATTTGGAAAAATTGGAAAATTTAATTTATAGGAAGTCTATCTATTTTTTATCCTAAAAGGTAGAGTGAAGTAAGTAAATAAAAAAAAAGAAAAAAAAAATGTGAAGAAAAAAATGTTGAGATTGAGGAAAACGAGAAAACGAGTTTTGAACAATTACAGTAGAGCAAGACGTGTTAAAGAGAAGTATATCTGAATATAAGCTTGTATTGACAGTGATAAATAAGGAATAGAGGACAATTAGAGCTTGATAAAGATGAGCAACGATGCATTAGCTGTTAATACAGAAAATTTAACATTTGAATATAACAGTTCAAGGAAAGCAGGTATTGAGAAAATTGATTTATCAATGAAACCTGGAGAGAAATTTTTATTAGTTGGATCAAATGGAGCTGGTAAATCAACTTTATTAAAGATATTAGCAGGTAAGAAATTGATTAAAAGTGGTAAATTAGAATTATTTGGATATAATCCATTTGATTTACAAAATAATTATAAATTAAACAGTAAAAATATAATTTATTTAGGTACCGAATGGGCAAATAATGAAATTACTAAAAGAGATATTAAAGTTGATGAATTAATTGAAAGTGTTGGTGGATCAATTTTCAAAGAAAGGAGGGATAAATTAATTAAATTACTTGAAATTAATTTAAATTGGCATATGAACCAATGTTCTGATGGTGAAAGAAGGAGAGTTCAATTATGTATGGGATTACTAAAACCCTTTGATTTACTATTGTTAGATGAAGTTACAATTGATTTAGATGTTTTAACAAGGGATAAATTATTTAAATTTTTAAGCAATGAATGTAAAGAAAATGGTAGTTGTATAATTTATGCAACACATATATTTGACGGATTAAGTGATAATTGGTCAGATTTAATAATCCATTTAAAGAATGGTAAAATTGTTGAAAAAGTTGTTAAAGACAGAATTGTTTTCACCAGTGATGCAGATGCAGCTGACAATGGAAATGGCACTAAAAAAGACAAAATCTATTTGCCATTTACGAAATCGCTTTTACCGTTAGCGTTAAAGTGGCTAAGCGGAGATAATAAGTAAAGCGAGCAAAGTGAGGAAAAGCGGAGATGTGTGTGGGTGATTGGCTGAGAAAAGGGAAAAAAGGGAAAAAAAAAGGGGGGGTGTAACACAGTGCAACAAATTTTGTGCCATTTGTGTCTTTTCCTGTAGCACATGAATTTGCCACCCCCTTTAAATATGAGCTTTTCCATTTTAGCTTACTTTTTAGTGTATAAAATATGTTTTTAGCAGCTGTATACCCATGTAACTAGATTGCTACCCCTTTGGCTTGATTGCTACTCCTTTGAACCTACACGTAGCACACTGCGATTATAAATAGAGGCAACATCTCCACAAACTTATTTTTTTTCCCTGCTTTTCTGCCATTCGTGTGCAAGAAAAAATCTATCAAACGAAAACAATACCCGGAAATGTAGAAAAACTAAAAGCTACTTCAGCTGAACAGCCACACACACACACACACACACACTGTAATTTCAGATTTTTTTTTTCTCGTTTTCTTACTAACTATAATATTATAACGGAAAATAAATGACCACCCCCAGAAAAACAAGAAAAACAAAAAAAAACAATGTCGTAATTTATTGAGAAACCCTCTAACCACTTAGATGAGTAATAACCAACCCCTCAGTTTCTACAAACAGAACCTGCACCTTATCTGTATTGAACAATTCACCTTTCTTTTCTAACATCTTTTGTTACATCTACCTTTCTTTTTTTTTTCACACCCCTTCTTTGAAAAAAATATATTTTTTTTCTTTTTTTCTTTGGGAAATATTCAGTAGATAGATAATTCAATGAATACTGATGATTCTGATTTATTAACAACTACTAAAGCCACATCATCTTTAACATCAAATTCCATTATTAACAACACCTCTTCAAAAAAATCTAAAAAATCTGTTAGTAGATCAACATCATGTTATTTATGTCAAAAAAGGAAACAAAAATGTGATCAACGCTCTCCAAGTTGCACAAATTGTTTAAAATCTAAAATTTCTTGTATTAAACCACCAAGATATGGTGAAAGTTTAAATTCAAATAATAATAATAATAATAATAATGATTATACTAAATTTTTAGAAAAGAAAATCAAACAATTGGAAAAATTGCTTGATATTAAATCAAATTCTATTAATAATTTGATTTCTAATAATAATCTTATTAATTTAGATAATAAAAATGATTTAACTTCTAATGATTCCAGTTTAAATTCAACTCCAATTTCTCCAGATTCTTTAAAAAACAATAATACTAATAATATTAATAAATCAGTTAAGAAATTAACTCAAAATGATGAAAAAATTTTAAAATATTCTAAAATTTCTCCTTTTCTTGAACAAGATTCAATTAATAATATCAATAACAATAATAATATAAATAACAATAACAATTACAACAACAACAATAATATTCAAAATCTTAATTATAATAATAATAACAATAACAATCAATTAGTAAATCCTCTGAATTCAATTATAGATTACCATTATACCTATTTTATTAACATAAATAAATCAAATATAGAAAAATCTTGTATTAAAAATTATAATATGTTGGATTTTATAAAATTAAATCCAATTTTAAATATAGATCAAAAATTCTCTAAAAATTTATTGAGCTTATATTTTAAAATGTTACAATATAAATTCCCACTTTTAAACGAAGATGCTATTTTAAAATTTAGTGATAGTTATTATAATTCAAATTTAGACTCAAATAATGAAATTAAAAAACCTGAAACTGATGATGATAAAAATGATAAAATTGATAAAAGTGATAAAATTGAAAATATTACTAAAGATCCTAATTACCATTTCAACTGTTCAAGAATGTTTTTAATTTATTCAATTTCTGCTTTACTATATAAATCAACTGGTAAATATAAAGGACCAAATCCTTTTAATTTTTTTTCAACTGCTTTAAGATATATAATCCTTTTATCAGATAATATTAATGATTATCAAAAAATTGATTTATTAATCTTAATTTGTTTTTTCTTAATTAGAGCTGATAAAGATTCAAATAATTTATATTTAATTATTAAAGATGCAATGAATTGTTGTACTAGTTTAAATTTAAATAATTCAAATTCTTATAAAGATATTGATGATAATTTGAAAGATTTAAAAATGAGAAAATTTTGGTGTTGTTATATTTTAGAAAGGTCAATTTTAATTGCAATTTCAAAGCCTTTTGTTTTACCAGAATTTAAAATTGATAATGATATACCTTTATTTGATTATGAACCTTCAAAAGCTTTTAATCCAAATAATGGTAAAATCTTTTTCATTAATCAATCAATTAAAATTAAACGTTTAGAGTCTAAATTTTTTGAAGATTTATCAATTATTAATTCAAAAAATATTTCTAAAAATCAATTAAAAAAAGTTGAAAAATATTTCCAAGATTTACAAAATTGGAGGAATGAATGTCAAGGTTTTAATAATAATGGTATAGAAAATCAAACGTTATTATTTTATTATTATAAATCAATCAGATCTTTAATTCAACCTTATTTAGAATTATTGGATCCCGATAATAAATTATTTAAAGAATGCCAAGCAGCCGCAGGTCAAATTTGTCAATCAATAAAATCTTATCATTCGAAAACTTATCACGGATTTTCAATTTTAAATATTCATTTAGTTTTCGTTGCTGGTATAACTTTAATTTATTGTTTATGGTTACAAAGAAATAGAGATGATATGAGAAGAAAATTATTAGGTGATGATAAAAAGCATACAAGACCAACAGTTTCTGAAGATTTATTTAGAGATTTAGACGATTTAAGAGCTTGTTCAATTTCTTTATACGTTATGAGTGAAAGAACAAAATTTGCTTTAAGTTTTAGAGATATTTTTGAAGAAATTATGAATGCAACAATTGGTAATTTAATTTTAAGATGTGGTCCAGATTCTTCTGAAATTTTATATAGAGGTATTGGTTTACCACCTGCAATTTTCCGTAAACCTTTAAAACATTTTCAAATTGATTCAAATTTCGAAAAATCAGATGATGATAAATTAGAAGATGAAGAAAGAATTAAAAGGAAAGGTCATTTAACTAGATCTGCTATTCCTAAAGGTTTAAGTCACTTATTATTACATCCTCCAGGATATGAAGATGAAAATGAAATAAAATTAAAAGAAAAGGAGAAGGAAAAGGAAAAAGAGAAAAATAAAGATAAAGAAAAGGATAATTCTATTAAAATTAAAGAAGAATCAATTAGTTTACCTTTGACTCCATCAAATGATTTAAATAATAGAATTTTACCTTTACCAGTAAAATTACCTTTATTACCACCTCAATCACGATTAACATCATCTTTAAGTTCTAAAACTTTCGACAATGATCTGAAATCTTTAAATTATTCAAGTAGTTTAAAAAGAAAATATTCTAAATCTGAATCTGAAACCGATTCAATAATCTCTTCCTTCCCAAAATCACCTAGTAATTTAAATATTTTATCACCATTATTATCAAATAATTTACAAAGAAATAGCAATTCAAATATTATTTTCAATAATAATAATAATGGTAATTTAACAACAAAAGTTTCAAAATCACCTCAAATTTTATCTTCTGCAAATAATATTTCTACGCCTGATATAAATTCACCATTAATTTCTCATCCAATAACTACTGGTACTATAAACTCAATTAACACATTACATTCTAATACCAATATTTCAAATAGCTCGAACCTTACAGCAAGTAATGCTGAAATCAATTCTCGAGCTACAACTGTAGATAATAGCAACAATACACCAATCACAACTGTAGATAATAACAATAACACCAATAATAATGATAATAGTAATATTACCAATACTAATAACAATAACACCAATAATAATAATAATAATAATAATAATGACAACAATAACACCAATAACAATGTTAACAATAGTAGTAACAATACTAACAATATAGAATTTAATCCTATACCTAATTTATTCCCATTTGTTGGTGGTACTACCACTATGATTAACAATATTTCAACATGGACAGAAGAAAGTGGACAACAAATACCTCAAACTGGATTATCAATGATTCATAATCCTATGGATTATAACATAAATTATTCAATGGGAGATTTTAATTACTTAACTGCTCCTATGATGTCCAATGATAATAATTTAATGAATACTAGTGCCACCGGCAATACTGCTAATTCTTTGAACAGCAATAATTTTCATTTTAATAATAACTATCTTTCTAATACTACTACTACAGCAACAAATAACAATAGTAATAATAACAATCAAAATTATGATATTTACAACAGTGGAACTATTGGAATACCTTTAGAACAATCTATGTCACAAACAAGTCAAAATCAGAACCATAGTTTACACTCTCAATCGCCTTTGCTACAACAAACACAACAACAACAAACTCCTTTAAGTAATCATAATAATCAACAGTTGTTATTACAACAACAGCAGCAACAGCAACAACAGCAACAACAACAATATGCAACCTCACAAGGACAATTACAAATAAATAATCAAATGAATAGGAATGGTATGGATAACTCTGTTGTATTCAATAGGCCGCCATCATTTAATAATTTATTTGAAGTTGTAGGAAATGAGGATTTCTGGTCAGTTAATAATGATTTAGGATTTTTACCATAGTTGAACATATAATATTATAAGGGTAAGAAGTACACATCCGTATATATTATGATTTCTTTTTTTGTTTTTATTTAAACGTGTTCATACTACGACATACACAAATTACATGCATGTACAATATCTATAGCTTTTTTATATATATATATAAAAAAAGAATTAAGAAGCAGGTATTCTATAATTTTGAAGGCACTGGCCAATTTTCAATTTCTTTGACAACCCAAGTTACGTTTTTTTGAATTACCAAATCACCGATTTGGCTACATTTTTTAATTTTATGTAATTCAGGAAGTAATTCAAACCTATTACCGAAACTGATTAATAAACCATCATCTGTTATCGAGAAATCGTTATTTATATAAGCACGTAAAATACCGACACAGTTTAATGCATCATTATCATTAGCATCTTTTTTAATAGATTTATCCCAAACTATACCTTGCATCCAATTACCATAAATAATCAATCTACCGATTGAAATATCATTATTATTTTGATTATCCATTGCACCACCGAATATTGTATCTAAAACAATACATTTAATATTTGATAGATTATTATCATAACCTAAAAATTCCAAGTTACGATTATTTGGATTACAAGTAATCCATTTTTCAATATATTTCTCCTTTTTACCAGTATTTGAATTTAACATTACACCATTTTCTAATCTTATACCATTTTGAAATTCTAATAAATTTAACGAATTTGAGAAACTTCCGATATCTTTATTTGAAATATAATTTAAGTTTCCAATCAATTTAGAATCTAGGAAATCATGATTAAATTCAAAATTTGTTGAATCAATTTCAATTTCTAAACCTGCGAAGAACCAATCAAATTTATTATTTTCCTGACTTTTATTTATTCTAATATCAACAAAATAACCCTTAGATGAAGTTATAACCAAAGTATCCGTTGGCTCCGATTCTTTAGTCTCTGACTCTGGCCAGTGTATTGAATGTCTTTTGGATAAACTCATAATTGCGCAATATCCTATAGCTCACTTTTTGTCTTCTCCCGAAACCTGTAGAACAATAAATACCTGATACACGATAAAAAAACAGAACTATGCGAGTTGCTTTTGTAGTTTATCATTTCAAAATCTGTCACTTGTCCTTTTTTGCAGGATTTACGTCAAATGTGCAAACAGCGATTTGCTTGGTTTAGTATATCAACGACAATAAGTAGCTATTGAATTAGGTAATTTTAGTTTACAATGCCTTGTTTTTCCTCTTCTTCTTTTTCTTCTTCTTTTTAAGTTTTCAACGGTAGTTGATATCTTGGTTTCTTATCAGTGTTATCGTTATTCCTGATAAGTCCCGTTTTACTTTTCTCTAAGTATAGATGTATATTTGTAGTATATAAGTTTATAAGATTATATATCTATATATAGTTAATATGTGAATGTATAAAATGTTTAAATAAAAGAAAGTATATGTTTTTTTTTTCTGTTTTTTTTTGCTGTTTTGAATATTAGTAATAAAGGAAGAAAAATGAAATGAAAAATAAAATAATTCAAAGTATAGAATAAAAAATGGAAAGAAATTTATAAGGGGGAAAAAAGAGAAAGTTACGGTATAATGAAAGATAAAGTAAAATCATTAAACAGACATATAACAATATTGAATAAAACTAAAAAAGTATGCAATGTAATAAATATCAGGGAACATAATTGAGTGCAAAATCGGATAAGAGGGGGGAAAAATGGATGGGGGGAAAATGGATGGGGGGAATCTGTATATGGCCAATAAAATCCTATAATTTAAGGATATTGAATAAAAAAGGGGAGAAGAAGAGAAAAAAAACAGTAGAGGAGATCAAAATAGGTGGAGGGGAAAAAATAAGGAAAAATCAATTGAGACAATAGGTAAAAGTAAATAGACATGAAGTTGAAGTTGATAAATGATAAAATAAAATAAAATAAAATAAAATAAGTAATATTGAATAAACTGGGATTAATCAACTAACAAATATGAAATATTTATGATAAAAATTGTTTAATTCAAACAATTGTGTGTTGGTGTCCTGGATCATTAATAGTTTTACCATCTTCATCAATTGTACAATTTCTAATATCTAAGAACCATTCATCATTGATAATTTCCTTCATTGTTGCTCTATTTGATATATCAACTGATAACATTTTAGAAATGATAGGTCTAGCAGCATGAGGCAGTAATCTCATTAATCTATAAGGACCATGCATTTGTTTTTGAGTTTTAGCTGGATTAGTTGTACGACGTTCAGGGGCTTCACTTGCAGTTGCAGATTCATGGTGATGGTGGTGATGGTGATGATGATCTGTATCACTTGATTTTTGTTCTTCTTTAGATTGTTCCTTTTGTTCTTCCTTAGTTTCTTCCTTTGGTTGTTCCTTTGGTTGTTCCTTTGGTTGTTCCTTTGGTTGTTCCTTAGTTTCTTCCTTTGGATCTTCATCTTGTTTGGATGCTTTTTCATCAGCAACATTATTAAATTGAGGATCAACAGCAATTTTATTTGGATCACCTAATAATTTTTTATCATCAATTGATAAATTAGCAGTATTTTCACATAATTTATCTTGATCTTGATTTTGATTTTGATTTTGATCTTTACCTTCACCTTCACCTTTATCTTTTTGATCTTTATCTTTTTGTAATTGTTGAATTTTTCTCTTTCTTTCAATTAATAAATCTTTATGTTTTTTAGCACTTTCGATATAATCATGAGGTTGATCATCTTCCATACAATAAAGTGAAAAACTTGGATCATCTTTTTTAGGAGCTTTCCAAGGAAATCTTCTTAAAGTCATACAACAATAAATAATTGCAATTGACCAAATATCAACAAATTGAGGATCATAAGAATCAGTTGAAGTTAAAACTTCAGGAGCTAAATAAGGATCAGAACCAACAATTCCATGAGCCATAACAGTTTCATTTTCAAAAGGATATTTAAAAACAACAGCTGAACCAAAATCGATTAATTTAACAATACCATTTTTAGTTACAACACAATTATCTAATTTTAAATCTCTATGAGCCAAACCAACAGAATGTAAATAACTAACACCTAAAGTAATTTGTTTAAAACAACAATTAATTTCAGATCTAGTCATTTGACCTGACATAACAACAGCGAAAAAATCAATTGGAGCATATTCCATAACTTCAAAGAAATGATTATTTTCATTAATAATATCTAAAGTTTGAATAATATTTGGATGATGTAAAGTTGAACCAATACAAAATTCTGCTGTACATTTTTTAGCATATTCTTTAACTGATTCATTTGGTCTTCTAGCAACAAATTCTTTAACAGCAAAAGTTACACCATCACTTTCTCTAACAATTAATCTAACTGAACCTCCTGCACCTGAACCTAAAACTTTACCTAATTTACCATATTTTTTAGAAACTGAACCTTCTAAATCATCCCAAAATTTTTGATCAGTTTTAACAATCATATTATTATGTTCATCATGAGTAAAAGTTGGAGTTGAAGGAGTTGAAGGATTTGATAAATTTGAATAACTTGAATTATGAAGGTTATGACCGTTATTATTATTATTATTATTAAATATTGAATTAGTTGATAAAGAAGAAGAATTTTTTTTATAATTAATATTATTTTGACTATGATCATTTGAATTATTTTTTTTTGCAGGTCTAAAGAATTTTTTTAATTGAATCATTGAACTTGAACCATTTCTTTGCATTGGAGGTGGAGTTGATACACTATTTGATGAATTAAAATGATGATTATGATGATCATCTGACATTATAGACATTTGAGATTCATTTGAATTAGTTTTACCTAAATTTAAACCTAAAAATGATCTTTTGGATGACATGTTGATATTCATTGGAGAGCTTGAAACAGGAGAATTTGAGCCAATATGGTTATTGCTGTTTACATTTGCATTAGCGCTATGGTTGTTATTAGGATAAATTGGATGCGATGAAGAATTTGCTGATGTTATTGGTGGTATATGATTTGCATTACCTGTACCATTGTGATTGCTGTTGCTGGTGGTATTGCTGTTTGAAGTATTTTGATGGTGGTGATCTTCGTGGAACTTGTGGGCCAAGCTAGAAAAACCCAATCTCGGCATTGTTTAGTGTGGAAATATACAGGTAAGTATGTAAGTTGTCGTCAAAGTAGTCAGTTACACAGCAGCAGAACGAGCCATGGGGCATACCAGACGAAACCACCTCCAGTGACTGCTCAGCACTCCCACTTGCTCACTTAACACCACTTTGCCTCCCCCCGGGTCTGCCCGTCGCCTGCCTCACCCAGCTTCAGCTACTTTTACTCGCGCTCGCCAATCGTCAATCGTTGCCCCGCGTCGATCGGCCGCCTGCTGCCTGCGGTTTGCAGGTGGCGTCTCACACGCGCCTTCTGGCACTCAAACAGGAAGTCGGCCGCGCGGCAGCCTACTACGGCCGCAGCGAGTCGTCTCTGCGTGGCGAACTCCGGCTGCGCGCTGTACACCACGGGGAGCAGGCTACGCGTCTCCAGCGCCATCACCGCCGCCACGTACTGCAGAACCTCTCGCTCAGTGCGCAGATTCTTCAGCCGGCCGAGCTCCGCAACAGCTTTGGCCCTCTGCCTGTTGTACCGCTTCTCTATGATGCCAGGGAGAACACACGTCTTTGGTAAGAGCCACGGGAAAACGTAAACTACTGCAAAACTCAACTCTTCTAGCACAAGGAAAAGTATTCCAAATAGCGGTAGCTTCTTAAACTCTTTAAAATCACTGCTCATCTCATCAAATTCTCTACCGCTGATTAAAATCTGCTCCTTGCTACCGCTACCCCCCCTGCTACTGTTGCTGGCTTCAATTAGCGAAACTCTCCCCGCTAAAATATCAACAACCTTTTTAAAATCGGCCCTCCGCACGGGAACTTTATTAAAATTTTCCCAGTAAAATTTATCCCCGCTGTAGAATTTCCCCCCTAATTCTCTATGCACCCGCCACAAATTCATTAGCCCTTCCCTGAAAAATTTTAAAATACCCTTCATCTGAATATACTTAACACGGGGCCATATCATTTTATTATATCCTTTGTCAACAAGTCCTTTCGTAATCTCTTCTTCCGTTTTAAGTAAATCAACCCTTGGTGCACACCTGTCTATCATTTCTTTGCTACTGCTGCTGCTCGCATACCTTCTAAAATAGCTGTTCAACCGATACATAGTTTTCGTAACCTTCCTTTCCTCCTAAAGTTCCTTTGTGTATTGTATGTTGTGTTATATCCTATAAAAGCACTATATATATATATATATATATCCACCAATATCAATATATAAATAGCTTACCACTGATACCAGCAAGAGAAAAACTCAGGAATAGGGACCCCCAAAATGAACAACTTTTCAAAATATTCATTTCATGAACACCGCTCTTTCCTAATACGGTAATCCTTTGTCAGCAGGATCTCTTCCGTACCACACATACCAACCATGGTACTTCCTCCTCAGCTCCATGTCCTCTTCACCTAGTGGCATATCGGATATATCATTGTATTTCGAATAATCTTCATCTTTACTAAATTGTATGATTTTCTTAACTTTAATAGCCGATCTTACATCATAGTATTGGATCCCAAAACACAATTTCCTTGATACAACTGGTAATATTTCAATTATATCACCGTATTTCTCAAAATCTTTAAGTATGTCTTCATAATTAAACTCATTTAAATCACTGTAATTTATTGTAGGATCAGGATATCCTGGCCTTTTCTTATCATTTCGAAATCTTTTATCATAAATAGGTTTCTTGAAAACTAATACCCGCCTGGCTTTCTCTTCTCCAATCATTAAATCATTAATTTCTTTATCTTTATTCCTTCTTTCATTAATCGATTCATAATTACTACTATTAACACTATTTGGTATCCATATCGTATTCAATTTAATATCATTGATTTTAAATAATCCAGTTTTAGAATACTCATAAAAATCTTTTGCATCCTCAAATTTACTAAAATATAATAATATCGAAACTTCTTCCCATTTAATCGGTTGATTGAATTTATATAATTTATCGTCTTTGAAAAACTGATAATTGTCTTTCTTAACAAGCTCAATCTTTTCAATTGGCCCTCCATATATTTGACTTAATAATGTGCTTATACTAATTACTTTCGGTATACTTGTAATCGCTATAATTCTAAACATTTCTTTATTATCATTTATGTCTTGGGTAACAATGTTATTTACATTGTTATTGATAATTTTCTCATTGCTTTGCAATACTTTCATATTCTTCATATTTGGTTTCTGAGAAAAATTTTGGTTTTGGTTTTGGTTTTGATTTTGATTTTGATTTTTATGTTTACTGTTAGTGTTACTATTACCATTACTGCCATTATAGATTGAACTTTTGTCTGTTTGATAATTACTGTAATTACCATAGTTGTAACTACATTTATAATCTAAATTTTTATCGTTTTCAAAAAGTAAATTCTTGGCTAACTTCCTAAGACTGTATCTGTCTTCTTTAGCAGTTTTGTTACTGGAGTCAATTTTAACCAAATTCGACTCATTCAATACACTGTTCTTACTTTGCGATATTGGCCTGACTTGCTGTCCTCTAATTGAATGGTTATTATTGCTATTATTACTATTCATATTATTTATATCATATAAATAATTGGACATACTTATATTTAGCAACTGTTACAAAAGGTTCAATGTCCTTAACTATATAGATATACACTATATATATACAAAGGTGAAAAAACGAATGCATCAATAGCTTTGCTGAAAAGGGCAAAAACCCATTTTTTGCTCTCAAAGTTGCCTTCACCATAGAACTTCTGCTTCATCCCCTTTCCTTTACCCCAACAACACTCTCATTCTTTTAGGTTCACAACACCACCAAATCTAGAAGTATCGCCTTGTAAAAGCTCTCTAAGCGCCATTGTAGCATATGTTGAAACACCTAATTGCAACTTCAAAATTAATGCAGTCTTTTCACCGTTTTCATAACCTGGTAAAATCTGTTCAATTTTTTCATCACTTTGCTCCTGTTCCTGTTTCTGTTTCCTTTTTAAAATTTCATAATCGGTTAAAACTAACTGATCTGTAACTTTATTGTATTTTCTAAAATAATATTCTAAATTATCAATTTTTGAAACAACTGATCTGTAACTACCCGATAATGAAAATTCTCTTACTTTCCTTGTCATATTAAATGGATCTAATTCATCTTTTTTCATTATATCAATATAAACTTGTCTTAATTCTGAATTTTCAGGATAAACAACATCAAATCCTGGTGTTGGTAATACAATATCATAAATATCAAATTTATTGGATTTAACTTCTTCTTCAGTAATGGGTCTAGCTTTCAATCCATTAACTTCTTTGAAATCTTGAATTAAAACTTCTTCATCATTCTCTTTATCAACATAATCTTCTTTAATAGATTTATTAAATTCATCTAAAATTTTCTCATTATTAGTTAAAACTAAATCTCCAACAACAACTTTTAATCCAAATAATTGTATTCTCTTTGATGCAACTAAATTCCAAATATATGATTGATATGCATGTCCATACATAATTCTTAAATTTCTTGGTATACCCATAATTGCATTAAAATATGAATTGCTATTGAATTCTCCATCTTCTTCCTTTTCACACCTTTCTAATCTACTTAAAATTGAATATTCGGCATTACATTTTCTTGGCATTTTTTTCAATGCTTCTTTTGGATTTTTGGTTTCTTTCCAAATCTTTCTTGCCTCAAATGATCCAGGTATTGCAACTTTTTGCTCACTTAAAATTAATTCACTTGCTTCTTTCCAATTATTTTTTAAAATCTCTTTACCAATTTCATGTGTAGAAATTGAAAATGTACCAAATCTTTGCATACCAAAATAATTTATAAAACCTTTCTCTTTTAATGATTTTAAAATCGGTAAAATCGTGTCTTCAATTGATTTTCCGGAATTTAATGTTTCAATATCTTTAATTGTAATTATAAATTCATTACCTTTTAAATCACCTAATTTAATCGGTATATCTTTATATTCAAAACAACCTAATTTACACCCTTTTAATGCATTATTCAATGTTGTAACTCTTTCAACTGTAAATCTTTCAATCGACATTCTTTGAACTGTAACACCCCTTCTATCTTTAGTACCTGCATATTTAATAAATTTAACTTGAGTTTTCAAAAATTTGGCTAAAATACTGGCAACTTCCATGGTTTCTTTATTCTCTTTATATAAAGAAAAATGTAAATAATTTTTACGTTCACCTAAATTATGTTCAATATTAACATTAACTTTATTTTTATTATTTCTTCTCCTTTTGGAATTCGCATTACGTCCAAATATAAATGTATTAACAGATGTTGTAACAGATTCAATTTTATTATTGGATATCTCTCTAATTAATTGATGAATTTTGGTTCTTTCTTCTTTATCATTGAAAACTTTCTTTAATTCAACAGTTTTAGTACCATCATTTAACAATGAAATAATATCATTTATTTCAGATTCATCAAAATATTGATTCAATTTCTTAAAATCTTCATCTGATATTTTATTATCATTATGTAATAATTCATCATTTTTTAATTTATCTTGTTGTAATTTTAAATTCATTTTCTCTTCTTCAGTTAATTCTTTTGGTTTAAATCCTTCATCAGTTAAATGAACTACATTACCATTCAAATCTATCTCATTAACTAAGAAATCAGTATATCTTTGCTTTAAAGTACCAATAATTCTATCTTCCTTATTAGCATATAAATATTCAGTTATACCAACATCAATTTCAGAAATACCTAATTTTTCATCATTTGAAGTATCATTATCAAGTTTCTGTTTCTTGAAAATTTCTTCATTCTTGTTACCTTCTTCAGATACTACTTCTGTATCTAATGGTCTTTTACCAGCAGATTCAACGGAGTCCATAATGTCTACTATCTGATTATACGAATCAACACTTGCCAAAGACTTTAAAGGACAAAAAGAGAAAAGTAAAGAAGAGAAAAACAAACAACAAAAAATTTTTAGCTGAAAAAAAAAGTGAAAAAAGTGAAAAAAAAAACGTTTTTATTTCAACAAAAAACGCGTTCACCGAAGAAGAGAAAAAACGAAAAGAAAACTAAACATTTCTTGTACACACGATTAGCAAGACAGAGGAGAGCTGCAAGGTATCGTGTGGTAGGCAACTGGGGACACACACAGGTGATGAACAAAGTCAATGAGCTATCACAGACAGAAAATGGAAGCGAAAATGAGAACGAGAACGAAAACGACGTGCATATATCCCTGAAAGGAAACAGCAATGGGCAAACACAGAAAACGCAGCCGACGCAACCAAGTAATTACAATCCTAACAATGATCCACTTGGGAAGCAGCTTTTAAATGATGGAGTAATTTGCAGACTTGTTGGTCGAACATTTGAAGAAACTTTTTATATAGATGTTAAAAATGATGAAGGGAATATAAGTGGGAAACGAAAAGAATGGATATTTGGTAGGAATTCCCATTCTTGTAATTACATACTACCAATTCAAAGTACAAGAATTAGTAACAAACATTTTAAGCTTTGGATTAATTTAAATAATACTTTAGAAAACAATTTGATGATTCAAGATTTATCTACTAATGGTACATGGTTAAATAACAGGAAATTAATTAAAAATCAAAATAATATTATAACTCAAGGTGATGAAATCGCAATTGGTATAGGTATTGAGAAAGATGTTATTAGATTTGTTGTTCATTTACCTAATTTGAACTTGAATTTGAAATTGAGCAATGACGGTAAAATAGTTAATACTATTATTAATAGCAGTAATAATAACATACTGGATGAAGGTATTAATAAAGATTTTATAATTCGTGATGAAATTATTGGATCAGGTGCATTTGCAACAGTTAAAAAGGCGATTGAAAGATCAACGGGTATAACATTTGCCGTTAAAATAATATCTAAAAAAAAGGCGTTAGGTGGATTAGATGGTGTTTCAAGGGAGTTGAAAATTTTATCAAAATTGAATCATCCAGGTATTGTTAGATTGAAAGCTTTTTATGAAGATAATTCCAATTATTATTTGGTAATGGAATTTATATCAGGTGGTGATTTAATGGATTTTATTGCAAATAATGGATCAATTGATGAAAATGCATCTAGAGAAATAGCAAAACAAATCTTAGAAGCAATTAAATACGTTCATTCAAAAGGTATATCGCATAGAGATTTAAAACCTGATAATATAATGATTGCACAAGACGATCCTGTTATAATTAAAATAACAGATTTTGGTTTAGCTAAAAGTCAAGAGAATGAAAGTATAATGAAAACTTTTTGTGGTACTTTAGCTTATTTAGCACCAGAAATTATATTAAACAAAAGGAAGAAATTTAGAAATGATATTAGTAGTAATAACAATAAGAAAAGATATTTAGGTAATGGGAAAATTACTGAAGATTTATATTCAAATAAAGTTGATATGTGGTCGATTGGTTGTTTATTATTTGTTATAATGACTGCTCATTTACCATTTAGTGGTTCAACACAGGATAAATTATTCAAAAATATAGTTAATGGTGATTATCATGAAAATTTACTAAAATCTTTGAAAATTTCTAATTTAGGTATTGATTTTTTAAGTAAATTATTAGAAATTGATGTAACTTTAAGATTGAATGCAAGTCAAGCTCTTAATCATCCATGGATTTCAAATTATTATAGTACAAACAATTTAAATAAGAGTATAAATGGTTCACAAAACGTTTGTCTATCTCAACATTTATCTCAAAATCAATTCCTGAATAACAATAATAATAATAGTAATGTTGTCAATAGCCAGAATAATAAACCAACTACACAAGATTTTAAGAAACCTAATAATGTAATACCTAAAATTGAAGAAGGAGAAGAGAGAGTAGAAAATGTTGCAAATATTCAACATTATAATGACGAAGACGAGAGAGATGACAAGGACCTAGGGAAATCCAATATAAATATACCTAAAAATATACTAATGATATTAGAACTTCAACCAGACTCGATAAAAATCAACAATTGTGATGAATCCATAAATATATTGCAAGGCACAAATAATTTTTTCATTGGTAGATTAAAGAATTTAAATCTTCAAATTGAAGAAGAACGAATTTCTAAAATTCATTGTATAATTTCTAAAAAAAGACATGTAAGTGAGAAGGGGTCAACAGATTATTTATCAACTGCGATGGCATTAGACGATTTATGGTTAATAGATTTTAGTACTAATTCATGTTATGTTAATAATATTAAAATCGGTAAAGGTAAAAAAATCAAATTAAGGAATAATGATAATATAGCATTATTTAAAGATAAGAAAAATAAATGTAAATTAGAATTTAAAGTTAAACTAATTGATAAAACTGGATTATACAAAGATAACAACAATAGAGAAATCCAAGAAATTAATGAAACTGATCAAAATTTATTTAATAAGAAGTTAAATGAAGTTTTAAAACAGCATGTTAACGACGTTTATAATCAGAAAAACACAAAAGAAAACCAAAATGACAGCAAGAAACGTAAAAATCTTGAGTCAGTTGATAATATCCCTATTAAACAACTTTCAATCAAAAGGAGCAAAGTCTGAATAATATTTTACTAAATAATAATAATAATAATAATAATAATAATAATAATAATATTGGGAAAAAAACAGAACAGTTGAAACGGTGTCTCTGTTTTATTTTCTCTGCACCCAGGCACATGTGTGTGTATATAAATGTAAACTAAGTATAAATAAACCTTGAGTTATAAAACTCATCTGTGAATCGCCTTGCAAAACGATAAACGTTCAACCCTTAGCGTTTTGCAAGGCGATATATACATTTATATGCTGTATTTATAGTATAAATAAAATTATTTATATAAATATACGGTATTTTATTTGTGTACATAGTGTATGTAAAATAACAAATTACATTAAAAATTAAGTTAGTACAACCTATACTTATACGATATATATACGATATATATATATAATATGTGTGTTTTCGGTGTTTTTTTTTATTGTTGCTGGCTTGAATCTCCGTCAAGCACCCTTCAAAACTTCTTTTCCAGTGTCAGAATAACGATTCCTTCCTGCCTTTTTTTTAAAAAAAATAAAACAATAATTAACAATAAAAGTGGTGATCTGAGATGGGAAAGACAAAAAAAAAAGGTAAAATCGATGGTGAAAATAAAATAATAATAATAAAAATGAAAGATAGTTGCAGTTATAAGTCGATTTCGCAAGACTGTATCTAAATAGCTTTAGCTAAACCGACAGCGTCATGGCCTAAATCGTAAATTGAGTAATACTTTCTTAAGAATGCATCACCAATAATAGCTAAAGGACCAATAGGTTCTGGGAAGTCCATTGGAGTGAAAGCAGAGATACAGCTTCCTGAAACTTCTAAAGTATAATCGTAGGCAGTGATTGTAAAATTGTAACCATCGAAATTAAAAGTTAAATCTGGTAATGAATCTCTCTTTGCACAATCAATTGTATATTGACCATTCCAAGATTTTTCTGCACCAATTTGTGCATTTAAAATTTCAGCTAATTGTGATGGTAAAGCAATTAATGAAGTACCTGTATCAATTGCTGCACCGTGACCTTCTAATGCAGCATATTCATCACCTAAAGCTAAACCAGTAAATTTAACTTCCCAATAAGCTTTCCTTCTAATTGGTAACCAAGTAATTTTACCTTCGAATTTAGATTCATCATAACCACCTAAAGAACATGATCCACCATCTTCTTCAGATTTTGAACTATCACCTAAATAGAAAGCAAATTGAGGTTTATCTAATAAACCTTTATCAATTGCATTATAAATTGGTGGTACAACTTTATTAACTGCAATTGTATCATATGCTAAACCTAAAATACCATCAAATTTACCAAATGCAAATGCTAAACCTGGTTCATTAGTTGCTTCAGCAAAATCTTGTTCTGGAATAACCAAATCTCCAAATGTTAAAATATCTTGAGATATAAAACCTTCTAAAGAACCTGAACCGTATCTAATTGCAAATTCTGTACCATTTTTTTTATAAGTTGAAGATTGTTCAGAATCGTATTTTTCATGTAAATAACAAGCCAATGAAGAACAAGAAGTTGAAGGAACCCATAAATTTGATGAACCAGTATCTAATATAACTTTAAAAGTTTGACCTGGTGTACCTAATTGAATTTCAGTAAAATATTGTGCATTCATATAATTTGTTAAAGGCAAATCATGAGTTGCATTTTCTTCAATAAATGGTACAAAAGATTTTGGTGTATCTTTGTAAAAATTAGCAATATATTTATCCTTGATTGAGTTAACGTATTCACCGTAAGTAATGTCTTTATAATTCGACTCAAACGGGTGTTTCTGGATTTTAGCTGTGTGAACCTTAGCATCTGCAAACGAGCAGATGGATAGAGCGATAGTAACGAGTGCAGTTAATGAGATATTCATTGTGTGTATACAGAGAATTACACAACAGAGCAGGCCAGAAAGAAGATGGCTCTTCAAACCCAGCAGGCCAATATAAAATCTGTCCCCGATAAGAGGTTTGCCCTTTTCGTTTCGCCCTCTATCGCCACAAAAAAATTTAAAAATTTAAAAATTCTTTTTTACTCGGCGTCGATCGGCGCGTCGCCGTCCCGCATGCTCGCCGCGGCAGGACCTGCTCTGCCCGCGGAGACGTCGATCGACGCGTGTCTGTGTTGGTTTACGTAATTGTCTAAAAGGAAATCCATTGGCGATAACGGTGTAAACTCGTTGAGTTTCTTCATGTTGCTTGGGGAAAGCGTCGACTTGATGCTTCGACTAACGTTCATGCTGATAGGGGATGACATTTTCTTGAATTGATCGTTATTGCCATTTTGTATATTTATATTCATGTTCATATTGGTACCCGTATTTCGTTCATTATCGCTAGATTGACGATCGTTGATATCCACATCAACGAGACTCATTGTCTTATTCACTTTTAAATTTTTTGGCGAAACCAACCTTAGTTTCCCGCTTTTGGTTCTTTTATAATTCATTCTATTTTCATTTCGATCATAATGATACCATTGTAAAATAACTGTAAAATCAAATATAACTGTACCAATAGATCCAATAAAATAACTTAATTCAGATTCCCAGAATTTTTTGCTTATTTCACCACCTGAAATACTATCTTTACTAAACAATAACGACAATGAATAAAATAAATTACCAAATAATGCAAAACTTACTAATTTAAGTGATAAACCTTTCGTACTTTTAATTTTATAATTTGTAATTATTTGTGGTATCCTAGAAACTAAATATAAAAATGTACAACTCCATGCCAATATTTTACCAATTTCATTTTTATTTAACGTTTGTAGAAAATGGAAAATTCTATATATAGCTGAATTATTTTCCTTCTCATTCTCACCTTCTAGTATATTGAATATAGAGGTTGATAAAGTTTTAATAGGTATCTCTAGTGGTAAGGGTAGTGGTGAGGGCAATGGTAAACTTTCAGCTTTAGATAATCCTGCAATCAATACCGATGTGACTATTTTCGATATCCCGCTTGGTTGTTTCTTGAAAACTCCTTGAACGTGAGGTATTGTATTACTACAAGTAGATAATCTTCTATTATTTCCAACACCGCTTCCACCACCATTACCGTTTCGGAATCTATTATTATCCACCTTGGGTATATAATTTTTCACTGATTTATTCGAATCTTTCACGGCACCGATATTTGAATCAATAGATCCATAGTTTTGCAAATTATCTCGAAGACTCTGCCGTGGACTGTTTATTTTCCTTCTATGATTTCCATGCAATTTATGATACCATTTTGATTTGGAATTATTGTACATTTGTTTATAATAATAAAATTGTAACGCCAATATAACATCAATTGTACAGTAATATGAGCTTAACAAAGTTTGAAATAGCATAGCATCGTTCATTAAACAACTGATCAAGTTTAACAAATCACCTCCAAACCAGCATAACAGGAAACCCAATGAGAATCCATCGACATTTTTATCAGTGTGATTTTTGATAACTTGCGGGATCTGTGCAAACAACCAGAAAGATATAGACAGATACCCACTGATACTGGATATCTGTTGCATCCATTCGTTATTCTGCATCTGTCCTGTACCCAGAGCCGCCACTGTACATGAAAGAGTAACCGTGCAAGCAGATCAACGAAAAAAAATGTGGTAATCGGTAATCGCAGTTGCTGCATTTCCATCTTTACACTTTCCAAGCCAGGTTTTCCACTGAAATGTAGCTTTTCCCACTGTTTTGATTCCCGTTTCCCTGTTTTGCTTCTAAGAATACACAGATACTTGATTCAGGTGGGGCCCCCACGCTTACTCTCCCTCTAGGTCGACATCGTACAAATCAAGATCTACAAATGCTGGACCCCAACAACACACCAACCCTTTGGGCCTATTATACAAAGACATTCGAAATACTCTAACCATTTTCTCATCATTAAATACGTTAACGGTAATCTTATTCAACTGTTTCAAATTTGAGTTCTTGGGTAGAAATAACACTATATTATCTGTATATTGTAGCAATACTGTTAATAGTTTCTCCAATGTAAACGGTAGCAAATGATTTAAATTAAAATACTTATCTTTCATGTATTCTGGGCCACCCCATGGTGGTGATCCAAATATACAATCAACTTTGATATTTTCTAAAATCTCCAAATTCTCCAATGACTCTTTCTTATTGGCGTACACTTTATCAACCAATCCGAAATTATCAATTAATTTATTATCATCCTCGTAGTGTTCGTTAACATAATCAGGATTCGTTTTATCAGCGTATTCCCAGTTTATACCTAAAACTTTAAGTTTTTTATCAATTTTATCGTTATCGAAATATTTAGCAACGTTATTTTTGGTACAATATAGATGAATGTAATTAATATCCACAGCATAAACTACATCATTATATTTCAAAAATTGTAGTATATTACCTCCACCACCTGCAAATGCGTCCATTACGTGTAAATTATCTTTACCTTTAAATGCTGTATTAATTATTAACGCTGTACTTTTAGAAATACTTTCAGGCGTCACACTGAACCACAATTCTTTAGTCAATATCACACCTTCGTCGTATTTACTGAAAATCGAATACCGCTGATTCCAGTATTTCTTCATCATCCCTTGGAATTGATCTTTTTTACAAAATATCTCGTTCAAATTGTTATCTTCGTATGTATTGTCATATTGCACAAACTGTTTCCCGTTTTTCGTTTTCTCATTTTTGCAATCATCTATGTCAATGGCCCCCACATTGGCTTCGTCTGCCAGCACGGTATCCTGCAGTACTTCCATGGCTGTTCCGTTTCCGAGTCCCCCTACACTTGTTTGCTGCTTTGTTGTTTATTGACCCACTGGCTTGTTCCGCTGAGCTTCTCTCTTTTCTCTTTTCTCTTTTTCCTTTTTCTTGTGTTTTTTGTGTTTCCCCGTTACATGAAATTTTTTTTTTTCATTTTTTCCATTTTTTTCATTTCTCTTTTAGCAAAAGTTCCCAGTTTCCACCGAATCAACTGCTTCCACAAAGCGTAAGAGCAACGGCATGGCCAGAACAGTACGGGGACCAGTTTGTGGAGTCAACAATTGTCCTTCGTGTTTATGGCGTCGTGTTAATGGTCAGAATCTATGTCAGTATGGACATATTAGAGATAACGATATTGAAATAGACGATGATGATGATATAGGCAGTAAAGCTGGATTACCGGGTAAAAGAATCAAAAATATTGATGGATTAAAAAAATCTAAAGAAGATAAAAATGTTACATCAAATAGGAAATACGGTAACGAGTTCATAAATTTAAAATTTAAATGTTACCAAATTATACTTGCCAAAAACACCAAATTTATTTTAACTGAATTAAACATGTCAAAAGATCAAGCAAAATTATATATAAGTAAAATAAAATTTTTATGGTGTAAATTAATACAGTATACAATTGATAAAAAATTTGATCATTATTCATATAAACATATAGATTTTAGTTATTTGAATATAATTAATTATTTGGCAATAATGAATTTAAATTTACCAATTTACTTATCAGATTTTATATTATTGACAATGAATAAAAATTACTACTCGGAAAGGGCAGAATACTGTTTACCAAGAAGTTTAAGAATTCAGATACCGTATTCTAAAACAACAAATTTCCATGGACGTACGATATTTAATTATCTCCGTCGTTTAAACAGTAATTTTTGTCAGGATATGATTAGTAAACATATAATTGATAATAATTTTAACGAGTTAAATTATTTCCCGTTATTAGTAAGAACTGTTTTATTTTTAAAATTACCAATTAAAATTATCCAGCTTGTTAAAAATTTCATTGATTTAAATAAAATCGAATTTAAATTTAACTATTTTAATACTGACAAAATTCATCCAGAATTGAAAATATTAACGATTTTAATAATCATTTCTAAAATTTACTTTATTAAAAATGAAAATTTACTAAATGACTGGTTTAATAGATATTTATTAAATGATAAGTTCAATTTCAATAACTTAGAGTTTAAGAAAAAACTGTACAGGAAAACAAGTTTTAACAATTTAGTCAATTGGAGTAACGAAGAAATTGATAATTTTATTAACTTTTATAATTCTAATGTTTTACCAAACGTTGATGCATCAAATATAGCATCAAATAGTGAATCAAATGATAGAATTAAAATGCAAATTGCCAAATCGATAAATGAAATTTTCAAATTTGAGAGAGTTGACACATCTTTTACGAAAACAAAAACGAAAAACGATAATGAAAACGATAATGAAAATGAAAATAACGAAGAAAAATTTAACGAATATAAGAATGATGTAATTAAAATATATCAAAAAAGAGGGAATTCAGGGTTATTAGGAAACGGTTATGAAATAAATACGGATACAGTAATTGCCGTTATTATTGAACATATTGTAATTTCGTACTCTACATCTGTTGAAATGGTTCGTGCTGCTATATGGACAGTTCACAAACGGCATTTTGCCAGCTGAGACACTGCCCGACACCGTCTCGATCCCTAACATTCTGCACTTGCACCACTCCAGAACACCTGCCTGCACACCTGCCTGCACACCCGCTTTGATGTTACATTGTTGAAAAATTGACTCCACTATTGTTATCTAAACGAAGTGCGATAACCTCATTGCGAAATTGCCGTTTTGGGAAGGTGGCGCTAGTTCTGCAACGGTTTTGCTGCAGAAAAAGAAACAACACGGAGAAGCTTGCAAAGCAGGTGGAAAAACTGGAAGAAAAAAAAAATTGCTTATAAAAGAAGATGTCCGTCCCTGGCAGAACAGGGGGGACTCATATATATGTGGTTTGCTAGGTACATCTACACCTATTCAGCCAAAAAAGGATGTCAGCAGCTACTATTCACACAGGTTACAAAACTCTTAACACAGGTGCAAGTATTCCAAGTATTGGATTAGGTACCTGGAAAGCACCTGATGATGAATGTTATAACTCAGTTTTAACAGCTTTAAGAAACGGTTATAGACATATTGATACAGCTAAAATTTACAATAATGAAGTTGCAGTTGGTAAAGGTATTAACGATTTTTTAAAAGAATCTGGTATACCAAGGGAAGAGTTATTTATTACAACAAAATTATGGGGTACAGATTGTAAAGATCCATTAAATGCATTAAAGGAATCACTTTTAAAATTAAATTTAGATTATGTTGATTTATATTTAATTCATTGGCCTGTTGCAATACCTAATGATAAAGGAGATTTAATGCCATCAAATGAATTTGGTCATCGTTTAGTTTTACCATTTAATGAATGGAATTACCTTAATACATTTAGGGAAATGCAAAAATTACCTGAAACTGGTTTAACAAAAGCAATTGGTATTTCAAATTTTAATAAATCGAAAATTGAAAAAATTTTAAATGATAATGAATGTAAAATTAAACCTGCTTGTAATCAAATTGAATTACATCCTTATTTAGCTCAATCTGATTTAATTAATTATTGTAATAAAAATAATATAATTGTTGAATGCTATTCACCTTTAGGTTCAACTGGTGCACCTGTTTTAAATGATGAATTATTATTAAAATTATCTAAAAAATATAATGTCTCACCAGCCTGTATTTCAATTTCTTGGGCTGTTGGTAGAGATACTATACCTTTACCAAAATCTGTTAATCCTAAAAGAATTGAAGATAATTTAAAAATTGTCGATTTATCTGATGATGATATTAAACTAATTACAGAAAATGCTAATGAAAAATTAACTAGAATTGTTAATCCTGACTGGACAGTTGATATCAATATCTTTGAAGAATCTGATGTCTATTAAATATTTAATTGTATACACATGTACACATGTGCGCATACATATATATCGATATATTCTTAACTATAAACATTTGTATTTATAACTCTTTGCCTTATATTCAACCTCTTTCTTAGAAATCCATCCAATTGAATTTTTTTAACTTTTAAATTCCCTAATAAATTGCTATAAAATTCAATACCTTGATTTAAATTATCTAAAACTTCACAAAATCCATTATATGTACTATTCAAAACATTTATACTCTCCTTTTGTTCAATACCTATCCTTAAATTATCCCTTTTTATTTCAAATTCTTTAAAATTTTTTTGATAATCACTTATTAATTGATTTATTTTAACCTCTTCATCTTTAATATATTCAACTTCTTTACTAAATTTCATTATCTCTTCCATTAAAATATCTTGTAAATTTTTTTCATCATCAATTTCTACTTCTTCATTTTTCCTCATCTCATTTTTAACTGTATTTAAATAATTTTCTAATAATTTATTATTCTCATATTTTATTTTGACTTTCTTTTCAAATTTAGGTAATTCAAAATTATTCAGATTTTCTAATGATTTAATAATTTTTAAAAAATTATCAGTTAATTTAACAAAATCGGGATTTAACTCTTTTATAAAAGATTCAGGTATATATTCATTTAATTGATTTTCATTTTCATATAATTTAAGAAAAGGCTTTAATTCATCAATTTGTAAATTAATTAGATTATCACCTTCAATACTTTGTTTCATATAATTTTCATAAATTTTGAAATTTTTAATTAAAATTGATCCAACTGGATCTTTTTCAATAATATCTAATTTCCAACTATCTTTATATAATTCATTTAAAGAAATTTCTTCATCTGTTTCACTTTTCAATAGTTTCCAAATAATGTCAAGTTCTGACCTACACTGATTTTTCAAAAAAATTAATTTATTATGCATATTATTTAATTTATCATAATTACCAAAATTTTCCAATTTTTCTTTATTTTGAATTATAATTGGAGGTAACAAATTTTTGGTATAAATATCATTTATTTGAAATTCAATAGATTTATTATCGTGATTATTATTGCTCTTTAAAATTAATTGAATTTTATCATATAGTACACTTATTGGTTTATTTAATTCATTTTCGAAAAAAAACTTGAATTGATTTTCAAATTCTTCAACTTTGGTTATTCTATAAATTGGTACAATATTATTTAAAAAATTGATTTGATTATTATCTATCAAATCTTTAGGTATTAAATTTTTAACTAATACAACTTTTGGTAAATCTTTTATTTGAGGTAAAATTTCAATATCTTTAAAAATTTTTATTTTATCAATTTCAATTTGAATATTTTTAATTAAATCAATAATTTTACGATTTTCATCATTATTTATATCATTAATCTCATTAATTTTATTAATACATTCAAATAAATAATAATTTCCTTCATCGATTTTATTTTTTTTAAAACATATTTTACCATAATTAAACCAAGAAATAATTAAATAATAAGTTTCCTTTAATAGGAAAAATTCCGATTGCCAAAGTTTCAAATTTTTATTTTCTAATATTTCATGATAAAATTTAGAAATTTGCATACTTATTTTAATTAAAACTGTTTCTTTTAATTCTTCTTCTTTACTTGTAAGATAATAAACTTCTTGAGCTTGTGATAACATTATATTTATTAATAAATTTAAATTTGATTCATTAATTTGATTTGTATTATTGAAAAAATCGGATATTTCTGTATTGGTATTTTTATTTTGATTTTTAGAAATCCATACTTTACATAATTGAAATAAACCTGCAGAATATTGGAAGAATATTCCAGTTTTCTTAATTTCATTATTTTTATAAAATGAAATTGCAAGAATACTATAAAAACAACCAATTTGATATAAAACAAATAATTTTTCAAGTATAAGTGAATTATAAATTTTGTCATTCCAAATAAATTCTATAAAATCATCATTTAAAATATCAATTAACTTATCAATTATTTTTAGATATCTTTTAGCTTTAGTCAAACATTCTATAGTAATTTCATTTTTATTTAATGAATCGTATCTTAAATCATTAATTAATTCAATATCGAAAATATATCGATTCCAAGATTGTTTAAGTTTTGAGCTTATTAAATCTTTTAGAATTGGTTTTAAATCCAAAATTGAAGTTTTATTTGTTGAAACTGATAAAAATCCAGTTTCTTGATCTAATAATAATATTTCATCATCTGATTGCATTATTTTTGTAGTAAGCTGGATCTCCATTTTGATAAATGAATGAAAGAGGGACACCACATTGTAATTATTAATGAAACAAGAAATGTAAACAAAAAGGGAAAATCGAGGAAAATTAACGCGACAGTGTTTTATTTTATTCCATTTGAGAATCGGGTATTTCATAACATTGATTTAAACCATCTTCTATATCGATAATTTTAAAATTGTTATCAATTAAGAAGAATCCTGTATTATTCTCAATTGAATTTTTATTAAAATCAATTGGATTAGGGGTAATACATAAATAATGAGGTAAAGTTTTAATTTTATTATTTTGGAAATAATTTAAAGAATGTAAGAAAGTCGAATCTTTATTCAAACCATTAATTAAATTACCTAAATTATTTTCTTTAACCCAATCTCTATAAAAGATAATTCTGTTAGTAAAATAAATATTTAAATTTGATTTTAAAGAAATTTTTGGAACTAAAATCTGTTGGTTTATATAAGTATCTTTAACTTTATCAATTTCAGTATCATTGTCATTTTCGTCATTATCACTGTTATAAGTTTGATTGATTAAAATTTTTTGATTAAAAATATCCATTTTACCAATTAGTAAAATTGTTTTAAAAATTCTTGAGTTAAAACATAAATATTGTAAAATGTGAAAAAATTTACGAATTGACTCATAAAATTTAATTATTGAATCATTTGATTTATTAAGGTTAGAAAGTTTTAAATTACGTAAATAATTTGAATAAACTGAAGAAAATGAATCAATTAAAATTAAATTAAAATTATTTAAAAATGGATTATCCGAATTAAACAAAATAATTAATTCTAATAAGTTATTAATTTTTAAAATTTTAATTTTATCAGTAAATAAATTATGATCAAATTTTGAATTTTGATATAATTTAAACCAGGGTATGTTTAAATTTGTCTGAATATATAAAATTTGATTACCATTAATTAGATGTTGGATAATTAAATTGAATACGATTTCATAGATACCTAAACTTGAAACACCAACTGTACCACAGAGATCGTAAATTCCTGGTCCAAACCCGCTACCTGATTTCAGCAGACGGTCAAGTTTACAAATACCGGAGGATGCAGTTGTCTGGTCATCGTTCCACTGGCTCAATTGCAGAGTGGTGCACATGAACAGGAAGCAGTCTTTTCCCCTGTCTGTGCAAGTCGCCTTCTGGATATCCTGAAAAAGGGCAACAGATGCGCCAAAATCCACAAAAATCCGCAAAAAAAAAACATGCCCGTCGATCGGCGCGTCGCTTTTCTTCTTCTGCTTCTTCTGCCTTTTTTTTAAGACGCTGAGCATACACTCGCCATAACCCAGCTCTAGCCCGCAAATAGCCCAGCCAGCATAAAAAGCAAAAAAAAGAAAAAGAAAAAGAAAAAAAAATTTTTTTTTTCCTAGTTAGCCATCTTTTGGGCTTGTAGGACCCATAAAAGCTGTGTAGAACCTGAAACAAATAAAGTTACCGAGATAAAAGCCGCACTAAGTAGAAAAGGGGGCAGAAATGCAAAACAAAAAAAATTTTTTTTATTATTTCCCCAAATGTTTATTTTTTGCTTCTTCTGTTGCAGAAAAGATAAGCTTTTTAGAGCCGCACACGTTAAAATCGAGCTAGTCGGAAAAAAATGTGTCAAAAACTCTAAACTGCGCAACAACGAGAGAAAAAAACTAGTCTCGCATTGTGCGGGTATCGATGTATCGAGATATGGGGAAAATAGTATTAGTTATTAATTATTATATAGTGTTGTTAGAAAAATTAAAATTGAGTATTTTTGATATTAGAATATATGTTTTTGCTGCAAATTGCAGCATTTTATGTGTGTGTATGATATCAATTATTATTACGTTAGTATTAGAGCCTCGACAAGCAGAGAATGGGGAACAAAGCATTTTAAATTATTTGCTTTATAAACCTGTTCTCTGTACTAGGGGCTCTGTGTGTGTGTGTGTGTGCATATATGTACTGGTTTTTTTGTGAATGTATATGTCAGGGCTTATTTAAGCATCTTGTTCTTCATCGTACTTTAATAAAGTCCAGAAGTACCAAATACCTGCTGCAATCATTGAACCAATTAATGGGCCAATCCAGTAAATCCAGAAATAAACAGGGAATGATCTTGCAGCAACTGCAGCACCTAAACTTCTAGCTGGGTTTAAACCTGCACCTGTGAAATAAATTGTAATTAAATGTCCAATGAATAATGATAAACCAATACAAACAGGTGCAAAATCATTTAATGAAGATTTTTCAACAACTGTCATTAAAACTGTAATACATAAAATACATGTACCGAAAGCTTCCAACATTAAACCACGACCTTTTGATGTACCACCACCTAAAGCATTTGCAAATAAAACTGGACCTGGTGTCATTGCTGATGCTGCACCACCTGCTGCCATACCTGCAATAATTTGTGTAACCATCATACAAATACCTTTAATTGGATCAACAGCTCTTGCAAAAACTAATGTTAAAGTAACTGCAGGATTTAAATTACCACCACTAATTCTAGCTGTAAGGAAAATACCAACCATAACACCGAAACCGAAACCGAATGCAATCATAATAATTTTAGCTGGATTGGATGAGTTAGCATCATAGAAAACGTCGTTATTAGCTGCTTGTGCAATAACGTATGCTGTCCATAAGAATATAAAAGTACCAATAAATTCACCGGAAACTACAATAAACAAGTTCTTTAAAGAACCTTGTAATTTAAAATCCAAGTTAAATCTTTTGTTACCTTTGTTTGCACCGGTAACTGCATCGTCTGCAACTGGGGAGTATCCTAATTCTTGTTCTGCGTCCATGTTTGCTTGTGTGAGAATACAAAGAGGAAGAGTACAAAAAAAGTTTAAAAAAAAGTGTGAAAAAGCTGAAAACAGCAGGAAAAGCAACACCTCCTATCCTGCAACAAGTAGCAGAACCATCTCCTTTTAAACCAAACACAACACACCGCCTGCACCCCCCGGCAACGACACCCAATTACTCCCAAAACAGACACAACTGGGCATAAAACAACACAACCAGCATTGTTTGTGCAACGCACTCACTTTATTTCCCTATTGGGCAACTGTCACCTTATGCAGCGAAAAATGCAGGCCTCACTTCACAGCCATTCACTATTGTCTCCGTTTCACTCACATTCTGCCCTCTGTGACCTCAACCAGCTTCTCTCCGATGACTTCTCCTGGCCTGCAGCCGTCGTGTAAACAAACCCTGTTCCTTTTACTCGTCCTGCCTCAACACTACTGCTGCCTGACAGCTGGCTGCTGACAGTGTACCAGAAAGCCAGTGTGCCAGTGTGTCAGCTTTTTTGCGGTGTTTTTCCCTTTTCCCAAAAACACTCTCTAATAAACGTATGCACACCGCACTACTTTAAGAATCTCTACACCTGCCCGTATCGATTGCACGCTTTCTAAAACTATATATTTAAAACTGGTACTGTATACAAACCCAGGCTTTTGTTTACACAAAAAAAAGGGAAGAATATAAAAACAGAAAGACAGAAAGAAAAAGACAGAAAAATTTTCCAGAGTTTATTTATAGTAGTCTTAGCAATTATGGATGGAAAAACAGACAACAGCATATGACGCTGTAAAAACAAAATTATGCTTGCTGGTGAATTCTAAGCTGATTGAATTGGCTCAAAGTCTTGACTGATATTAGCTTCTTTGACATTTGAATTATTATTATTACTATTATGACCATTGCCACTCATGAGACCGTTTTCACCACTTTTCTCTTTATAGTAGTAGTCGGACTCATTGACATCTCCGAAAATTTCATCTTTTTTATCTTCTTCGTTTAATTGTTCTTTTAATGTAAGTGTAGGTGGCGGTCCAGTGTAAATAATTTTACCTTTATCGTCAAATGTAGCATTACAATCACTAATTGGCACAATACCTTTAAATTCTTCAATTTGAATTGTTGATAATCCCATTGGATCTTTTGGTATCCAAACTGTTGGACATTCTGATTTTAAATATGGACATTCATAATCAAATTCATGTTTCTTCATATATTCAACTTCACTCAATTCTTCCTCTTTTGGAAATTCCCAATATTGATTAGGTATATATTCTTTCAAATCATGATATGTTAAATATTTCCATGGTTGTATCCACCTTAATACAAAATTTGGCTTCTTAATTGGTGTTCTATCACCTTCAATTAATAATGGTTCATTACATAATTTCTCTTTATATTCATTACTAATTAATTTATTATCTTCAAATAAATTATCATTTCCAATTTTTTCAATTCTTGGATCTTTCCATGATAATGTCTCAGATTTTCCATCTAATGGTCTCATACAAGTATTTGGTACAATTGTTAATAATTTATCAAATGCATTATTCATTTGAATATGAAATATAACTGTAATTCCAATAAATATAGCTTCTAAAACAATACATCCCCAACTTTTAGAAACTGCAAATAATCCTAATAAACAAACTTCTCCAAAATAAATTCCAACCATTAATTGAAATAATGCTCTAGGATAATTTTTACCTAATGAATCTGATGATGAACTTGAAATATAATTAGAATTATTCATAAATGTTAAATATAAAAATAAAAATGAAAAAAATGTAAATAATGATATAATTGGTGATATAATTGAATAAGTTAATGAAACAATTCCTAGTAATGAATATAATGGATATGTTGTACCCCATGAATATCCACCTAATATAGTATTTCTATTATATTTCTTTCTAACTGTATTATCTAAAATAAAACTCATTATATAAAATAATATTAATGGAACTATTTGAAATAATGAACCACCTGATATTGTAAAACCATTTAAAATCATATAAGATATAAAAAAATTTGAAGTTTTAGGTAAATTAGTTGATAATAATGACATTGCAGATGTTGGATCTTCAATAATTTGTGTTACAACTGTTGAAACTGATGATGCAATTGTAACAACTAAAAATGATTGAACAACTTGAAATGCAAAATATGCATTTTGTGTAAAATATTCAACTGATTGAGTTGTTAAACAACCTGATAATTTTGCCATTGATCTAATAAATATTGGTAAACACATCATTAAAATTGCTAATAAAACTGTTGGTAATAAAGCAGTAATTAAACCTAATAAAACATCTGGTAAATTATAAATAAATTTTAACCATGGTAATTTATTTGTTAAATATGTTAAATTTGAAATAAAACCAACAAATGCAACAGGAATTGCCCAAATTATAATTAAAAATATAATTAATGCAATAGCTCCAACAAATCTAACAATTCTTTCCCACCAAAACATTCTTAAATTTGGCCAAAATATATCATCAGGTTTAACACCAATATGTTTTGGAGTAAAATGTAAAGGTTGATCATGAATTATAACTTGATAAGCTAATTGTGCATAATATTGATTTTCAAATTCAACAGCAATTGTATTTAAAGGTTTAATATGTTCAACATTTTTAATATCTTGTAATTCTAAAATTTCACTATTTAATTCTGAAATTTTTTCTTTACAATAACTTAAAAAATCAACTTTTTTACCAATAAATTTTTTTAACCTAATCGTTGGCATTTTCTTTTGTGGTATATAACAAACTAATTCATTTTCTGGTTCAATTGTTTCACCTTTTTTATCAGATTTCATTTTAATTTTAACAGCATTTTTCAGAATTTTATTTAATTGATTCTCTAATTTATCAACTAATTCAATTCTTTGATTAACTTTATCCGATAATTTTTTTGAAACTTTGGCAACCCAAATTTTTTTAACACCACCAAATAATTTACTAAATTCATTTTCGTCTAAATATTGACTTGGAACTGTTTGGAATAAAACAACTCTTGAACTTAATTTTTTTGCATAATAAGGAGTTGTTAATAATAAATTCCTTAAATTTGTGTAAAAATGTAATTCTCTATAAATTGTAAACATAATACAAGAATAATAAATCCATGACATGAAAACGTGTGCATAATATCTACCAACTGATCCAACATTTGAAATACTTAATTGATTTAAACCTGTTTGACCTTTACCGTTGGTTGCATTAACAGGGAATAAAATTATCCATAAGAAAATACCTCCAAGACCATAAGAAGCAATTAAAAATAAATATCTAATAAATAAATAACCATCAATACCAGAATATTGAATTATAAATGAAGGTTCTTTAGTAATTAACGCTTTGAACCAAAACAGAGGTGTTAAAGGTAATGGTTCAGGTCTTTCCTCTTCAGGTAAAATATCACATTTGGATTTAGGTTCATAGATTCTAACTATTTTCAATCTTAACAGGAAGAAACCAGTCACGAAAATAGCGCAGATCACACCATTGAAAATAACAGAGGAGATAACATCTTGGGTGGATGTTGAAGTAGCATCTGTCATTATTGAGCTGTTGTATTGTGCCTATGTTACCAATTGAGATCTCTAAGTCACAAAAAGAGAAAAAAAAATAGAAAGAAAGAACAGCAAAAAAAGGAAAGAAGGAAAAGAAACGAACTTGCAAAGGGCTGAAAGAAAAAAATAACAACAATTAGGAAATCAGTATCTCCAACCGGCAGCTCTGCTGTGCAACAAATCAGCAAAATTTTTCTATTGGATTGTTTATTATTGAAAGAAACTCTAAAACTTCGCCGAACGCGAAAAAAAAAGAAAAAAAAAATTTTTCCTGTTTTTTCCCCTTTCAGAAAACGGTTTTAAGAGTTTTTCCCCTTTTTGTGGCTTTTGAGGGTTTTTCCGATCACATGAAATAGTCCACTACAGGTTTCTTACTGGGTATTTCAAACATGTCGTTGCATTTCTTACCGCTGCTGCTGGTGCCGTTGTTAGCGTTGGAGTTGCCACTACTGCTGCTTTCAAACGTAGTGTACTCTCTGTTCAAATTGTCGTCAATCGATAGTATGGCTGCAACATTCCCACATCTGTAACAATAATTAGGTGCAGACCAAACTGTCACCAAACCACCTTTGAATAATTCCTTGTACCCTTCCATGACCAATTGGTGTGCCCTTGCAATTAATGATAAATTATTCAAATGTAAAAATTTCTTTGTCTCTAGCTCTCCAAAGAGATATCCGGCACCTCTTGGTGATAAAGCCCAACCTTTTATATCCTTTTCAGGATCGGACCACAACAAGTCACACATTAATCCATCGTGTGGTACCTCTTGTTTCCTATCGATTAATTTAATCTCATCAATTGTATCCAAATTTGGTGATAATCCACCATGCACGCAAAAAATCCCGTCATTGTTACTGTTATTCCCAATTATGTAAGCACCTAATGACAAATAATCAAATAACTCACAACAATACCTCCAAACGTTGGCACTACCGTACTTCCTAATGCATTCATCGTAAAACCCGTAAACTGATGTAATTTGCCTAGATTCGTGATTCCCTCTTATCAAGTAAATCATATCGGGGTATTTCAACTTATATATCAACAATAACATAAACGTTTCCAAGGAATAAAACCCTCTGTCAACAAAATCTCCTAAAAACAAGTATTTACTGTTCGGTGGCTCCTTACCTATCTTGAATAGTGTAATTAAATCATGCAATTGACCATGAATGTCACCGCACACTATTACTGGTGACTGGATAATTTGAATGTTTGCCTCCTGGATCAAAATCTCTTGTCCCAACAAACACATTTCCTGGATGTCTTCCTCGGGAATGTATTTACACTCTTTGACATCGTCAAGTAGTCTGTCCAAGTCTAGCATGTCTGTCCTGTTCCCTGTTTGTGGCTTTCCCCGACAGCTTCTTCTGCTGAGCTTCCTGTGTCTGTCTCTCCGGTCAAAAAGAGTCCCCCCATACTGTGCGCACACACACCATTTGCTCAAAACTATACACCGTGCAGACAGACAAGTTGAACTTGCTGCTACGACTACATACACGGAAAGAGGGGGGAAGGTCTGCAGAGGTTAACAAGGGAAAATATTAAATGACACAATCGATTGAACGTAAAAGACTACCCCCAATTGTGCCAAAGAAGAATCCTCAATTGGCACACAGGAACAGTAGTCAGTCCACTACGACTATTCTTATAGGAAACATCAAGCCTCGTGTTGACAACGAAGAAACAGAGAACAAACCTGACGATGCTAGGTATGAGGCAACGATGAAATCATTGGTTGACTCCATCACTCTGAACACGGAGTACGACGTTGCTAAACCCTCTAAGCATGAACCGAAGATAATCAAATTTGACGATGTGGCCAAACGAGTTGTTAGAACGGACATCCACATTCCACACAGACTGCACATGAACACAGAACCAGAAATGAAGCCCAAACCGAAGCCCGTGCTTAAACCTAAACCATCATTGAAGCCGAAGCCTGAGCTCACAATGAAGCAACATCTTCAATCGAAACCTAAGCCAGAGGTGAAGCCAAAACCTGTGTTAAAGCCAAAACCACATACGGACACGGATACTGATACTGATACGTTTAAGGGTACGATCAAGGGTACGATCAACCCTAAGGATGACGACATACCTCCATTCTTAAGAGAAACACTACAGAAACGTTTGCAGCTGCAGAAGTCCTTCACTACGTCGTCATCTTCTTCGCCAGTATTACAATCACGAAACAGCAGCAGGGACATACACAGCTTTCCAGCAAGCATACCTGCACCGATAGCACTACCAGGGATGGCCAAACCAGGAGCCAGCTATGCTCCACGTAAGTCACACTCCGTCAATGTAGCACAGCTATCCAACAAACCATTCCAACCACTCACACATCCAACCAAACGGCGTGCAAAGGGCCCCAAACGGAAACTTCCACAGTCGATATCAACAAACTCCTCTTCCACATCCACCAGGTCGTCCTCCATCACATCACTGGCCATCCACAAGCACACTGTCTCCAAACCACCTGTTCCACCAAAGAAACCACAGCTATGTAAATAAGCCACCACTCCAGCCGCCGTCGATCGTCGCAAAGTGGTCATCTTGGGTGCTTTATATCGCTTTCGACCTTTTTATTGTCATCCTGGAACAACCTAAACACTCTTCCTGGCCTACGTTGCTGGCTTCACTTCCACACCTAGCAGTCAATGAAGGAGTATGTATCATAGACAATATTGGAGACTCGGTGCTCCCTCTTGTTTTCCACGTTGTTATTTCTATAGCAGTCCCATTTGTACATGTTTGTAATATTTCAACTACAGTTTACATTACTATGATTGATTAGCTTCTTTTTCTCTTTCTTTTTTCTTTTGAAGACATAGTTTACTAACACATCTGTTCCATTTTCGTACAGTCATATACAATCGAGATATAAATTATCGAAATCTTCGATTATATCAATCATAGTCACGTTCTTGATATCTTCGGTTTTATTATATAACTTAAAAACCAACAATGCAAATAACTCAAATGTGAACCATCATATCAATTTAAAATTTACAAACTCAAAAGAACCCCTATTGTATCGACCCCAATTGGAAGATTTCGATGATATCGATTATATAGATTTAAAAATTGATACTCATTCCACCGCTGATGGTTGGAATCATAATGAAAGGATCCTATTTTTAGTACCTTTAAGAGATGCAGCTGCTCATATGCCAATGTTTTTCAGTCATATGAAAAATATGACTTATCCACATCATTTAATCGATTTGGCATTTTTAGTTTCTGATTCAAAAGATGATACTTTAGGTTTATTATATTCTTCATTAGAAGAAATTCAAAATAATGAAGATCCTTTAATACCATTTGGTGTAATTGAAATATTCGAAAAAGATTTTGGACAATCCGTTGGTCAAGGTTTTAGTGATAGACACGGATTTCAAGCTCAAGGTCCAAGACGTAAAAATATGGCTAGAGCTAGAAATTGGTTAACTTCCGTTGCTTTAAAACCTTATCATTCATGGGTTTATTGGAGAGATGTTGACGTTGAAACTGTACCTCCAAGTATATTAGAAGATTTAATGGAACATAATAAAGATGTCATTGTACCAAACGTTTGGAGACCTTTACCTGATTGGTTAGGTGGTCAACAACCTTATGATTTAAATTCATGGCAAGAAAGTGATGGTGGTATTCAATTGGCTGATATGTTAGATGAAGATGCAGTTATTGTCGAAGGTTATCCAGAATATGCAACTTGGAGGCCTCATTTGGCTTATTTAAGAGATCCTTACGGAGATCCTAAAACTGAATTAGAATTAGATGGTATCGGAGGTGTATCAATTTTAGCTAAAGCATCAGTTTTCAGAGATGGGGCACATTTCCCAGCTTTCTCATTTATGAAACATGCAGAAACTGAAGGTATGGGTAAATTATGTAGAAGAATGGGATTAGAAGTTGTGGGTTTACCTCATTACGTTATTTGGCATATTTATGAACCGTCAGATGATGATTTAAGACATATGGAATGGATGGCGCAGGAAGAAGTTAGGAAAACAAAAGAAGCAGAAATTAGAGAAATTTTTGATAAAAATGTTGAACTTGCATTTGACTTCATTGGTGATGAATGGGAATTTGAGAAAACTAAAGTTTTGAAAAATTCAGATCCTTTCAAACTGGCTAGACAAATGTTCGTCGATTGGTCTGATTGATTTACTCTCTTTTTTTTTTGTATCATTATATATTTATATGCATCTCTGCTGTCATCTTTCTTTTGCTCATTTATGCATTTTATCCATATTCTTTCCATTATCCTCTCTATTCCTCCCCTTTTTTTTCTTTCTTTCTTTTTTACTTTTGCTTCATTTATATACATAAATATATAATTCTTAGTACATTACACATTAATCTATAACATTATTCTTTATCTTTATCTTTGTCTCGCTTGCTCAGTAACGGGAAACTTAGTTTGCGTCCAATAAATCCTCCACTGCCGCTATTGCTTCCTGTAACGCTCGTATTAGATCCTGTATTGGATTTAACATCAGAATCACTCTCTTCAATTATACTATTACTATTACATTCAATTCCTCCATTTTCACTAGTGTTATTTAAATTACTAGCATTTGTGCTAGATGATTGAATTGTTGATGCAATAGAATTCTTCCTTGGTAATTTGAAAAATCGGGATGATATATTTTTACTATGATTACTTCCACTACCATTATTACTTGTTGTGCTATCTGCTCTACTAAGCGATTGCTGATGATCTATTGATACAAAATCATTAAATTCATTTGATGTATCAGCATTCTTATGAGACATGGTTTTTGTTGGACTTGCACCTAGTTTCCCAATTACAGATTTTAAAAATGATGGTGAACTTGATTGTGTTAAACTTTCTGGACTTTCATTAATTTCATCATTAGAAGTATCTGATAGTTGTTGCTCAATTTGATGGGGTGAAGAACTTTTTGGCTGTGTTTGTTTTTCATTCACTGGATTGGAAGCAGTGAGCGATGAATGTCCATGAGATCTAGAATTTGAAAACATCAGACGTCCTTTTCTACTTAATCTAGGACTCGTACTTGCATTACCTGATTTATTATTAGTATTCGTAGTGGTAGTGGTAGTGGTAGCAGTGTTGTTGTTACTGTTGATAGTTACAATGTTGTTAGTTTTGTTATTATTATTATTATCATTATTAGGAATAGTATTAGAATTACCATTGTTGGTCTTTTTATTGACGTCAATATTATCATTGCTTATATTGTATCCCAAAAGTCCCGTAGAATCGTTACGTGTTGGAGTCATTGTAATAGGAGCTGATAAATACGAAAATCCATTAGGGGTATTTAAATTACCACTATTTGGATTATTAGTCCCCCATGTATTATTTGGAATATTGACGTTATTACCATTACTCCATATACTTGATCCAAAACTATTACTTCTACCTCTGGATGTACCATTTGTATCATCAATGTGGTGATGGGAACTTCCATTAAATATTTCAAAAATATTTGTATAATGGTTGTTAGAGTCAGTACGGGATAAATTATTCGTAGCTCCTAGTAATAAAGAATTTTGATTAAATATTGAAGAGTCTATATCTAAGTTCATTCCATTATTTGAATTGTACGGTGATGTGGACATTGCATTGGTTAAACTCATTAAATTGGTTGTCAAATTGTTATTATTGTTGCTGTTATTGTTGTTATTATTTGAATTGTTGTTAGTGTTATTGCTATTATTATTATTATTATTATCCAATGAGCTGGTACGTATATGTGCATTCAAAGAATTTTCAGGTGATGCGATATTGTTATTACCAGTTAATGAGCCTAACGTTGAAACTCTATTATTTTGTGGGGTCGAATTTAATAACTCATTCAAACTGTTGTTTTGATAAACCTCAAATGAATTCATTTGAGATAAATTTGGTGAAACTGTTGGTGCATTGTTTAATAAAGAACTTGGAGGTGGTATAGAAATATTTTGTGAACTATTCAATCCTGATAGTGAAGGTGAAATCATCGAATTAATAGAATTGGATAGATCTTTAGTGTTTTTATTATCACTAGTAGATGATTTACTATTTTTTTGACTTGATAATTGATTATTAAACATTTGAGTTATATCATCACCATCAATTAGATCTTGAGGTAAAAGCATATTAACAGTTGGAGAAATAACAGAATCATCAACTAAATTGGAGTGACCAGTCAAATCGATTGAAAGAGGAACTTGATTCCAAGGACTTTTACTCTTATTACTAGAAGTTGGTTCTGATTTCTGTTGAGGAATTTCATTAAGCATGTCATTTCCTTGAAATGAGCCATTTGTTGTTATCCTAGGACGTATTAAATTACGCATGGTTGAACCGCTCATACTTTGACTATTGAATCCATTGACAGAAACATTTGAAGATGATGGTAATGAACCATATAAGAATCCATGTACATTTGTATTACTTGTAGCAATTGTTGAAGAGCCGGTATTGTTATTAATACTATTGATATCATTATTCTTCATTGATGATGATAAAATACCAGAATTAGAACCAACAGATGAAGTGTCAGGGGATATAATTGAATTTGGTTGTATAAATCCATTTTTGGAATTTACAGTAGAGTTATTAGATAATGGAATAGCTAGAGGTGTCGATTTTGAGATTGATTTATTACTTGAAACTGAGTTAAATCTAGAATTTTCCATTTCGACTTTTTTATCTTGATATTTAGCATATTCTTGTTTCTGTAAATGCTTCCAATTTTCCAATTGTTTTTCATCAATATTAATATATTGCTCCAATAATTCAGATTCCCATTCAGGCATTAATTTACATAAAGAATTTAAAGATTCAATACCTTTATCGTTTAAAAGACCAGTAACTTCGGAAGTATTACTGTTGATGTCATCAAATAATTCGGAAATTTTAATTTTATCAGCTTCTAATTCCTTTTTTAAAATATTTTCATTTTTAGCTTCATGTTCTAAAGATTGAACTTCTGTATCAATTAAAAAATTCAAATTATTCAGACCTTGAATTTCCTTTTCTAATTGTTTAATTTTTTCAGGATTAGTTTTAGACAATTTCTCTCTATCTTGATTCATAATTGAAATTTCATTTTGAAATTTCTCAATCTGACGTTTAAAAGAATCTATATTTTTTTGTCGTTCTTTAATTCTTTTACTATCATTAGCAATTTTACTATCTAATAAAAGACGTCTTTGTTGATTCCATTTAATACTAGTTTGAATATTTTTATATTCTATATCTTCTTTAACTTTTATTTCTTTTACTTCATCTAATTTACCTAATAGTCTACTCTCTTCTTCTTCATTATATAAATCTGACATTTTACCCATTTGAATAACTGTTTGAAGCTCATTTAATCCACTTTCTAACATCCATTTAAGTTCGTTTATATCGTCAATCAAATTAATATGTTGAATTGATTTAGTTGTAATAGAAGGATTATTCCCGTAGTTATTATTATTGTTATTAGGAGTAGCAGTTATGTAACGATTGTCGTTGTTTATTTTTTCTAAAGTCCCACTTCTAGATCTGTTACCGGATCCATTTGATTTTGATTGATTGGTGAAACTAGCCGACTCACGTTCCTTTTCATGTAGCAAACAATTCATGACATTTTCCAAATTAACTAAATCTTGAATATTTGAATTATTTATAGGTTTTGAAGCAGTTTTAACAAAAATTGAAGAGCTTTTTGATCTAAAACGTGCCATATTAAAAGTTACCAAATCGATTTGATAGTTATTACCTGGTTGTAAATTTTCCAAAGTACATTTATCTTGTGATCCATTAATACTTAAAGTTTCAATACCGTTAATATACAATACATGATGAGAAATTATATGAGAATCTAAATTTTCTCTATCCTTTTTAGATAAATTTAAATTTTTAATATTTGGATCTAAATTTTCTACACCTGTTGAATTATTCCAACGTAAAACAATCGAAGTATCTGTAACTTTATCCACGCTCATCAGAGGGATTTTCGGAATAGGAATTGCCAATGATTTAACCGACGAGTCTAACGACAAAGACAGCAGGAGTGAAAAACGATGTGCTAACCATAATAGACCGGCTAATGATAGTACTAAGATGATCAACATCTTTTGTTCCGTGATAGATATTTATATGTGTCTATTCTGTGTTGTGCAGAGAAAGATCAAGACAACAAAGTATAAATGCAGGTATACGTTGTGACACTTAAGACAGTGAAGGCGATCTTAAAAAAAAAAAAAAAAGTTTCAAAGTAAACAAAGTGAGCACAAAAAAATGAGAAAAGCGACTTTTTTTTTTGATTTTCTTTCCTGCTTTTCTTGCTTTCTTGCTTTCTTGCTACGTGGACGGGTACAGGGTTGCTGGTTATCGTGGGGAAGTAGGTTACTAGAAGTTTAGAAAAGAGTTATAGAGTGGAGTATATGTATAAACGGTTATAGACATGGGTATAGTGGTGGGATTATTTTTTAGCGGACTCGAAATGTTCAACCAAGGTTTTATCTGAACAGGCTGAACTTGAACGATACAGTTTTGCAGCACCTTTAAAAGTGTATGGATTAACAAGGGAATCTTGATAAGCTTCAAGTAAAGCTAATTTCAAATTATCAACAGATTCTTGAGTATTTTGATAATGGAAAGCAATTCTATTACCCATTGTTTTAACATTATATTTTTTTGAAACTTTTTCATAAAAATTTGGATTAATTTTAACTTTTTTTGAATCAAGGAAAACAAAACTTGAATCAACTGGAGATTCTAAAGGAATTTTATTCATTTCACAAAATTTTTCAAAATTTTTAGCAAATTCATGAGATTTTTTAATTTTACAAAAATTTGAATCAATCGCTATTGATGCCATTTTAGCTAACATACCAGCTTGTCTAATACCACCACCATTTTGTTTTTTAAAATGATTACATTTTTCAATAAATTTATAATTACCGACAAGAATTGAACCGAATGGTGCACCAATTGATTTTGATAAACATAAAGAAACTGAATCGAATAATTTACAATAATCTAAAATTGAAATATTGGTTTCAGCTGAAGCATTCCATAATCTAGCACCATCACAATGTAATTTAATATTATTTTCTTTACACCAAATTGAAATTTTAACAATTTCTTCATAAGGAGTAATTATACCGTGTAAAGTATTTTCTAATGAAATTACTTTTGTTGGTGCCATATGAATATCACCATCATCAGGTATATAATTTTCCAATATATCATCAAGAGTTAAATAATTACCATTTGAAGGGATTATTGGGGAGACCATTGCTTGAGATAAGGTTGCTAAACCACCTGCTTCATGAGTATAAACGTGAGCTCTATAATCACATAAAATTGAATGTGGAGGTTGAAATAAATGAGCTCTTAAAGCAATTTGATTTGACATTGTACCAGAAGAACAAAATAATGCAGCTTCTTTACCACTTAGCCTCGCCAATTTACTTTCAAGATCTAAACAGTCTTGATCTTCTTTATAAACTGAATCTCCGACTGTACAAGTAAGGACAGATTCAAGCATTTCTTTAGTTGGAACGGTAAAAGTATCACTTCTGAACTCGTTATGAGTTGGGAAATTATCAGTAGAAGTAATTGTAGTCATTTTTAGTTGAATGTGTAAAAGTGTTTTGTAGGAGTTTTAATTAAATGTTGTGAATACGAAACAGAGCAAAGATAAGAAAATTCCGAGACGTTGCTTTGTTTTTTCCTTTTGTTTTTTTTGGGTTACTCAAAATAAAAACAGTAGGGGAAAAAAGAAAGAGGGTGGAAAGGAAAACGAAAAGAGACGGAACAGAAAAGCGTACATTGTGGATGTATTTATAATTCCAGCACTTGGAGCACACACATATCGTATAGTGTGAGTCAAAAAAAAAACGGGAGAAACTGTGTGGGAGGAAAAGCACGAAAATGGAAAATCCGCTCTGTGACTGACATATGTCGGGAATTCACCAAATGTGTTTTAAACCGATTTAGCATGTGTATATGTGTATGAAAGTGAGTATTTTAAAGATGTAGATGGATAGAGGGGATAAATCTCTATTTATTCCGCCCAAGAAGTGTATTTGAGAGATAATTGAAACATGTATAAAATGTGTTACCAAAGACGCAGAGTTACCCGGAAATCGGATAAAGCGGTAAAAACGGTAAGAATTAGAGAGAGAAAAAGTGGTCTCAAATCTTATTGGACGTTTGTCGAGAAATGAGGGTTATTAATTAATGATTTGGTAAAAGTAAAATTAGGGAGAAGATGAAAGAAATGGTTAAAATGGGTGAAAAGGATAGTCAATGAAGGTAAATGAAGGGAATGGTGGTGATTAGAGGGTCGAAAAGGTGTTATAACGGTAAAATAGGGGGGTGTTGATAATTGTGTGTGCTGAATCATGACAGAAATGGCTCTGAGTGACTTGGGTGGGTCCTGTCAGGGGCGCAGTCGGCCAGAGTCACGTAAAGTGGGGTCCCGCCGTGCGTTGTTGCGTGACTTCTGCTGACTTCTGCGGACTCAATGCTGACTCTGGCCGTGGCCCTGGCAGATCTGCGCCTGGCATGTCTGCAACTCCGACTTGGCCCTCTGGCTGGTGCTGGAGTTGGTGCAGAGCTGCTCGGTGCACGATAACGGAGAGGGGCTCGTTACCACTGATGTGACGTACTGGGTGCTGGTAATTACTAACAGTGTAATACTTGAAACAAAAGATTGCTGAGCAGTCTCTGTGAGGTAGTGTGCTGAAGCGTGTACGGATTGGCCAGAGTGTGTGAAAGCGTGCTGCTGCAGTAAAGAAAAGAGGTAAAGTCTGTTTTCTTTGTCGGTTTTGCAGCAGTAGCGCACCCACATCGACGCGTCGATATTACGTAAGCGTTGTTTTTACCCAGTTTTCGGGTTTCTGGCGGTTCAAAACTTTCCAGGTTGCATGAAAAGATACTGCGTCTGGTAGCTTCAGAAGGGAATTTAAGTATACATTGCATTATAGTGTGTATAGAATAAATCGAATATAAATGTATAAAATAAATAATTGGATAGGTAAATAAATAAATAAATAATAGATAATAGATAATAGATAAAACAGGTTTTTTTTTTTACTTTATTTTCTCCAAAACAAGGAAAAAGAAATTGAAAATTTATATTATATATGTTATGTTATGACGGGGAGATGTATTCTCTCGATACTTCATGTTTTTTTTTCAATTTTATTTTTGCTTTATTTTATTTTATTATATTATATTAAGTTTTAATTTAATTTATTTTGTTTTATTTTTGATGAATTAGTTAACCAAGGGAAGCTAAATAAATACAATGTTGGGGGTGACTCTATTCAAACGGTGTATTGTAGATAGTATTTTGTTTTTCTTATTTTAATTTGATTATATAGAGATAGATGTGTGTATATGTATATAATACTTTTTTTTTTCTGTTCTTGGTTGAAACTAGTTGAAATGGAAGTGAAAATGAGTTAGAGAGGATGGTCGTTAGATACTTGGGTGTGGGATGTAACAAAGATGTTAAGCTTCGACTTTTCTTAAACCTGCGTCTCTGAAAACAGAATCAGCTTCAGCGTATGATCTACCTAAACCGAAACCTACACCTAACCAAACAGGGAAAGCTCTTCTTTTAAAGAGTAAAACTGAAGCAATAACACCACCACCGAGGCCTAAACCAGTTTTCACAATTGCATTAGAGAGAGAAACGTCCCATGCATTGGAAATTATAGCAGCAGATGGTGTATTGGTGACTTCGGATTGTGCTTCAGACATTGTGTGTGTGGTGGAGCAGCAGAGGGAACTCTGAAAGTTTCAGGAAACTGGCATCCAGTGTCTTCAACACCGTTTACGTGGTGTTTGGTTTTGCACCTCTCGACGAAATTTTCCTGTTTTTCCCTCGTTTTTTTCCCTTTTTTCTGTGCCGCGTCGATCGGCGCCGAAGTGGCTTTTTTCCCCTTCTCGTTTTCCTTTCCTTTGCTGCCCGTGGTGCCCTGTTCAGTGTTCAGTGTTCACTGTGTGCAGAAGAGGCACTTTGGCTGCAGAGCTGCTGGTGCACCTGCTGCACGGGCAGCCCAGACGGGTTGCTGTTTCTGTCTGCAGCAGACGATCGACGGGCAGCGGTAATCTACAGATTGCGTAAACATGGGGAGGGAGAATTGCCTAATCGGGCAACCGATGCTGTCCCTATCAACCGCACAGTTACGTAATGCGGGTGTGTGGTAGTGTGGTGTACGGGCCAGCCAATCAGAGCGCGCCGCCAGCGCTGGCGTTGTCTCAGTGTGTGGGTGTGGGTGTGGCAGCCAGGGCTACGGAGACGGGGAGGATCAGCCCTTGCTGCCGCAGCAGCAGCAGCAGCAGCAGCCGACACGAGGCAAACACACCCTGTATGCAGCCAGCAGGCTACAAGGGACGGCGGCAGACGTGAAAAACAGCCCAAAGATCCCAAAGTTCCCCTGTTTTGGTGTTTTCGTCGTGCAAAAGAAAACGTTTTCCTCGTGCACTGGGAGAAACGAAAAAAAAAAAAACAAAACGCAAAATCGCGCTTTTTATAAATTAACGCTTTTTTCCATATTTCTTAAAGTTTTCGACGATTCCTCTTCACAAATACACTCTCTTCCCTTGTACTCTCTTCTTTCTTTCCACCTCTTTGTTTCTGTCCCCTCCTTTTTCTTCTGCCCTTTTTTTTTAAACCAGACTTATCTCTCGTAAAATAAACATGTCTTCTTCTGCTCCAGTTATCCCAAGTTTTACTGTTCTTGACTACTCTAAATTTGCACTTGCAGGTGCAATCGGTTGTGGTGTTACCCATGGTTCAATGACCCCAATTGATGTTGTTAAAACTAGAATTCAATTAGAACCAACTGTTTACAATACTGGTATGTTTGGTTCATTCAAAAAAATCATCTCTGAAGAAGGTGCAGGTGCTTTATTAACTGGTTTAGGTCCAACTATTTTAGGTTATTCAATTCAAGGTGCTTTTAAATTCGGTGGTTATGAATTATTTAAAAAAATCTTTATTGATAATTTAGGTTATGAAACTGCTTCAAATTATAAAGATGCTGTTTATATTGGTTCTGCTGCAATTGCAGAATTCTTTGCAGATATTGCTTTATGTCCTTTAGAAGCAACTAGAATTAGATTAGTTTCTCAACCAACTTTTGCAAATGGTTTAATTGGTGGTTTCTCAAGAATTTTAAAAGAAGAAGGTGTAGGTTCTTTCTACGCAGGTTTCACTCCAATTTTATTTAAACAAATTCCTTATAATATTGCTAAATTCTTAACTTATGAAAGAGCTGCTGAAGCAATTTATGGTGCAATTCCAACTCCAAAACAAGATTTAAGTTCAATTTCAATTACTGGTATTAATCTCGGTGCTGGTGTTATCGCTGGTTGTATGGCAGCTTTCGTTTCTCAACCTGCTGATACTTTATTATCTAAAGTTAATAAAACTAAAAAAGCTCCTGGTCAATCAACTGTCGGTTTATTATTCCAATTAGCAAAAGAATTAGGTGTTATGGGTTCATTCGCTGGTTTACCAACAAGATTAGTTATGGTTGGTACTTTAACTTCTTTACAATTCGCCCTTTACGGTGAAATTAAAGGTGCTTTAGGTTGTCCTCCTGTTGTTACTTTAGGTGGTTCTTCTCATTAAGTTAATATGAATTGAAATATCAAACGCCAAATATCAATTATATATTATATAAAAATTTTAAAAAATTTTAAAACAAATAACAATTGTAGACTAATTAACTATTATAACTTTATTCCTTCAAATTATTTATTTATATATATATATATCTTTAACGAATCCTTTTATATTCACTTATTATCCTTATATATATATACTAACTTTATTTGTTGTTACAACTGTTCAAACACTTAAGCTCCTGTCTGCCTGTCTGCCTGTCTGTCTGTCTGTCTGTCTGCCTGTCTGTCTGTCTGTCTGTCTGTCTGCCTGACAATTTTTTTAAAACTACACATACATGTTATATATTTTTTTTTGGTTCCACGGTCTCTGTATATAACTATTCAACAATCATATCGTCGCCTGCAGAGCCAGAACCTGTCAAACCGGGCAAAGGTTCAGACACTGGCTCAACAGTAGACGAGACATTTGCATCTGCCGTTTCAACTGACATTGGTACTGCATCTACAGCTACAGGTTCAGCTACAGGTTCAGTAGAACTCTCAGCTATAGTTTCTCCAGACTCACCGTTCATGTACATCGATAACTCCTTATCTAAATCTTCTAAACTTTTCTTCTCCCTTCTTGGTTTCGCTTTCTGTTTATTCACGTTTTTATTCTTTTTAATATTGTTATTACCTGCATTAGGGACATTTGTTCTAATTCTGTCAAATAATGTCAATGTACTTTCAACGTATATGGTTTGACCTGCAGCTATTCTACCATCAAATTTTTTAATTGCTAAATTTGCATCTTTTGGATTAAAAAATCTAACAAATCCTAATCCCGTTGATCTACCATGCGTATTCATTTTAATTTCAATATCTTCAACAGGGCCAATGGTTTCCATCAATTTAAATAAATCAGACTCAGATAATTCAGGATTTAAATTCTTAATCTTGATTTCGTTAGGCTTGCCATGTGGTATTTTCTGATTCCTGTTACCGTTGTTAAAGTTATTTGGCCTTGGTGCATTAAACCTAGGTTTGGAAACTCTGCCATTTTTGCTATTCCTTCTGAAATTTTTCTATATCATCAAACAAAATAAATAAATAAAAAAAAACGGGGCCCCCCTTTCATATTCAACATGTGGAAGAACACGTAAACACAAAGGGCATCAAAAAAAAATTGTTGTTAGTATATATACATATATATATATATTGGCACATGTTACAGGATGTTAAATATCATTCCCAGCTGTCTGCGCCAATTTTCCTTTGTTTAACAACGTACCCTTCCTCTGTGTGCATGGTTGTCATTACTGCCAATGATTTCATCAAGCGATTTCTCTAGTGAAGATGACATCGTGTGTATGTGTTTTGCTGTTGCAGTTATGCTTCACCCGTATGTGGCCAGTCAATTTGTGTATTCCAGCGTTGTCTTCCAACACGTCAAGTTCGGCTTTTTTCTGTTTCATGGCCGAGTCGCGTCGCGACACGTTGCGCTGTTGTGCTGTTGTGCTCTGCGCGTCGGTCGTCGCGTCCTGCTGCAGCCAAAAAAAGGTAAAACGCGAGAAACGAGAAACGAGAAACGAGTCTCGTATAGCATAAACGAATCTCGTATTTCCTTTTTACGCGGTGTTACGTAACGCCGACGCGTCGGTTTCGGTGTGCATCTTCTGCAAAGACATCTTTTTGCTATGTTTCTACGCTTTCTGCCAGTCTTGGTTATTCTGCGATTAAAAGTACACGTTGTAACTACATTATTTGGCTATATACATATATAGGGAGAGATAATAATGTACCAACATGTGAATGTGTGTGTAATTTTTTGTTTTGGAGGGGTTTTCAAAATTCGTTATTTAAATATTCTGTTGCAAGACGACCAAGGGTATCAAGCATATGACAATCAGTCGGAGATTGAGAATCTGTAATTTTCATTGATGATGCAGCCATTATAGGCATTTGATTAATTGGAGTTATTAATAAATCTGAATCTGATGAAGCATTATTGCTATAATTATTAGGAATTGATAAAGGTGAGGGTATTGATCCATAATGTTGTGATTGATGTTGTGTTAGTGGTTGTTGATAATTAATTCTAACTCCATTCTTATTTAAGCCTAATTCATCTTCATATTTTGCTAATTGTTCTTTTAATTTCCTATTTTCAATAATATAAGGTTTTAATTTCTCATTTTTTAATGTTTTAATATATTTAATATATTTTAAATTCCTATTATTAACAGCTTCATTCTCTTGTTTGGTTATTCGTAAAGTATTAATTAATTGATCAATCTGTTTCTGTAACATTACTATCTCAAATTCTTGGTCATTCTTATATTTTAGTAATTCATTTTGTGTTAAATTGTTTTTTAAATTTAATCTTAATATTGTAGATTTTAATAACTCATAAATTTCTTTACCATTTTGTATATCATCCCAGTTAAATGTATTGCATTTGTTTAAAACAGATTCAATATCTTGATCTAGTTTATTAAGCTCAAATTTGAATGATATTGGCTCTTTATGACTGTTCTCTTTATCACCGCTATTACTGCCGTTATTATTATTATTATTATCCTCTTTTGATATTCTTATACTAGGCTTCCTAAAATAATTTTGTAAAGTGTCAACTTTCTCCTTTAGTCCAGCGTCTGCATCTTCCTCTTCCCTTTCTTCTTCTCCTCCTCCTACTCCTCCTTCTCTTCTTCCTTCGTTATTATTATGGGTATGAATATCATCTAAACATTTATCCTGTAAATTTTCATCAATATTTAGTGATCCATCAATAGAATTGGATGGACTGTTAATACCTATTCTATTATCTATAATTATAGATTCTTTAGGTGATAACAACATTACTGCTATTCTTGCTAATATATTCTTATTCAAGTCCCCTGTTATATGTTGTACACGTTCAGCAAGATAGTTGATGTGTGTTCTTATTCCCCGTTGTGCATCAGACGTGTAGCATAAACACTGTGCGATTCCAAGACGCAAAACTTGTGTGTCACGTTTGTTAGCCTTTCGTGGAAACGTGAAAACGAGGAAACGCGTTTTTTTCTCTTTTTCGGCGCGCACGTGACCTGCATCACGTGACCTGCCAAGAGTCACGTGATGCCTCTCGTATTCATATACCGTTTCTGGCACAGCTGCGTGAGATACCCAAATAGGCAGCTACTACGATCTTGATATAACGGTTATCGCTTAAATTGTCTTCGGAAGTTGCGATAACTGATACAAACGCTACGATTACTGCTTGAAAATGTAGTATAACGTCTGCTATGGTCATACCGTTGTCCTTTCTGCAGTTTCCTCTTCTTCCCTCTGTTTCACCCTTTCTTTTTTTTTTCATATTTACCTAAATTCTGCTCTGTTTGAAACTTTACCGCATAACTGAAATGTTCGCAAGACAGTGTTTGAAAGTGACTGGTTCAATTTTAAATAGATCGCTTAAATCATTTTCAACTTCTGCAAATCAATACCATCGTTCATCTTACCAATCCAAAAAAATTGTGTCCGTTCTCGGTGTATCTGTTGCAGCTATAGTGTATTCGATTCAAAATGATATAGTTTCCAACGATTCTAAAAAGAAAAAGAAACATAAGATTATAATCATCGAAGAAGATAACGACGATGATGACGATGATGATGATGATGATGAAGAGTCGGATGAAGAGAAAGAAGAAAGGTTAGAAAACGAAAGACAGGAAAGAATTAAAAATAAACCTGCGCTTTCACAAATTTTCAATATTTCAGATTTTGAATACGTTGCAAAACAGATATTACCAACAGGTACTTGGGGTTATTTTTCAACTGGTTCAGATGATGAATTCTCTTTAAGGGAAAATCATTACGCTTTTGGCAGAATTTTTTTTAGACCAAAATGTTTAGTTGACGTTAAAAATGCATCAACTGAAACTGATGAAATTTTCGGTATAAAATTTGATGCTCCATTTTATTGTACAGCTTTTGCAGGTGCTCCAATGGCACATCCTGAAGCTGAAAATATTATACTTAAAGCTTGTGGTAACTCTAGAATTCCTTATTTAGTCCCTTTTCAATTATCTTTACCATTCGATTCATTTATGGAAAATTCCAAGCCTGATCAATTATCTTTTCATCAAGTTCATTTTTATAATAAAGAACAATTAATTAATGGTCCAAAATATCTTCAAAATATTGAAATTAATCATCCAGAAATTAAAGCTTTCTTTATTAATGTTGATTTACCTTGTCTTGGTAATAGAGAGAAAGATAATAAAATTAGAGCTGCTTTAGATCCTAGCGTTAATGATGATTTATCAGTTTTCGCTTCATCAACAATATCTTATTTAAATATCACTTGGGATGATATGGAAAAATTACAAAAATCAACAAACTTACCAATTGTTTTGAAAGGTGTTTTACGTAGTGAAGATGTTTTAAAAGCTGCACAAATTGGTTTAGGTGGTTGCCTTTTATCAAATCATGGTGGTCGTCAATTAGATTTTGCTATGCCTCCAATTGAAATATTACATCAATCACGTAAATTATTACGTGAAAATGGTTTTAAAGATAAAGATTTTAAAATTTTCATTGATGGTGGTATAAGACGTGGCTCTGATATAATTAAAGCAATTTGTTTAGGTGCTGACGCTGTAGGTTTAGGTAGACCTTTTCTTTATGCAATGTCAACTTATGGACAACCAGGTATTGAAAAAGCAATGTCAATTTTAAAAGAAGAAATGTTAAGAGATATGAAATTGCTAGGTGTTAATAAATTAAGTGATTTGAATGAATCAATGGTCGATATAGAATCTTTGAAATTTAAAGGTATATCCTCATCTGATTATTTATATAATTCAAATTATTCAAATATGCCTCCTCCACCATTTAAAAAATAATTTTATGTATACACATAATTTAATGTAAAAATAAAATATTATAGATTAAATTTATAAATTTATAAATATAGATATACAAATAAAAACTAAAAAAAAAAAAAGTTAAGAGCTTTTAAAAATAAAATGATAATCTATATTCATTAATCAGCTTCTTGTTTGCCTTCGTTATTGTTAGAATTATTATTTGTTTTATCCCATCCTAACCTTTTATTTAATCTATCATATTTTGCACGATCTCTATCACTAACTGAAGGATTGGTAGAATTTAATGCTTTATCAAAATCTTCACTTGTGACTTTAACATCCATTATATCATCTATATCATCTTGTTCGATATTTTCATCTAAATTGGTTATACCTGTAAATATTTTTCTTTTTAATGCAATAACTGAAGCTTCTCTAACTAATGAAGATAAATCGGCACCACTAAAATTTCTACATCTTTCATCATGAGCTATTTTATCTAAATCTACATCATTTGAAATTGGTGTACCATTTGATATAATTAAAGTTTTCAAAATATCTAATCTTTCAATTGAATTTGGTAATTCAATATATAAAGTTTTATCTAATCTACCAGGTCTTAACATTGCAGGATCAATCATATCTGGTCTATTAGTTGCACCAATAACGAATATACCTCTCCTATTATTTAAACCATCTAATTCTGTTAATAATGTATTGACAACTCTAGAACTACTTTCACTTAAACTTGTATCCCTTCTTGGAACTAAAGCATCTAATTCATCAAAAAATATAATACATGGTACACTTGCTCTAGCTCTACTGAAAACTTGTCTAACAGCTCTTTCACTTTCACCGACATATTTATTTAATAATTCAGGTCCTTTAACTGAAATAAAATTAGCTTTTGATTCATTTGCAACAGCTTTAGCTAATAATGTTTTACCACAACCTGGTGGACCCCACATTAAAACTCCTGCAGGTGCACTTATACCAACAGATAAATATATTTCAGGTCTTTTAATTGGTTGAACAATAGCCATATGTAATTCAACTCTTATATTACTTAATGCACCAACATTTGCCCATGTAACATCAGGTACAGTTGCAAAACCTTCACGTTTAGCAGTTGGTTGAATAGTTGGTAAAGCAGTTAAAAAATCTTCACGTGTTATAGATAATGGTTCAAGTTGTTTTGGTGTTAAAGGATTAGGATGTTTCTTTAAAAATCTTTGAATAATTGATAATGGATTATCTATAAATTCCGATTTCCTATTTTCTAATACTATGTCAGTATTAGAATTTGATTGAATAGGAGATTTATCTTCATCATTTAAATTAATTGGATTAGATGGTGTTAAAGGTGTAGTTAAAGGTGTAACAAATTCATCATTATTATCTATTTCCATATTATCATCATTATTGATGTTGTTAGTTTCTCCTTCATTTTCAACTTCATTTCCTCCTTCATTTTCTACTTCATTGGTAATAGTTTCTGGGAAATTAGTGAAAATTCTCTTTATTGCAGCAATACCAGCAGATGTAACTAAAGCTTTTAAATCAGCACCAACAAATCCTGGAGTTAATTTAGCCAGTTCAGTCAAACCTAAATCTCCGGAAATTTTCAAATGTTCTGTCATACTTTTTAAAATACTTAATCTAGCAGATTCACTTGGAACGTTAATACTAATTTCTCTATCGAATCTACCAGCTCTTCTTAAAGCTGCATCTAAAGAATCTGGTCTATTTGTTGCACCCATTACAATAACTGGTTTACCGCCAGTATTTTCTAATGATAATTCATCCATACAAGTCAGTAATTGAGCAACGATTCTTCTCTCCATTTCTCTTTGAGCGCCACCATCTCTTTTAGGAGTAATTGCATCAATTTCATCAATGAAAACAATACAAGGTGCCAAACTTTTAGCTTCATCAAACAGATCACGAATTTTTTTTTCACTTTCACCACTCATACCGCTAACAACACTTGGAGCACTTATATTTATAAATGAAATATTTAAATCACCTGCTAAAGCATTTGCAATAGTTGTTTTACCACAACCTGGAGGTCCATGTAACAGAACACCTCTTGGAGGTTGAATACCTGTTGATGAATAAATTTCAGGATGTAAAACTGGCATACCTACAACTTCCATTAATTCTTCGAAAACGTCTTCTAAACCACCTAATGATTTTAATGACATTTTAGGCGGTGATCTATCAACTTTAGTACGTTTTTTAGAAGATCCAGAATCTTTATTACGTCGTTTCTTATTTTTATTGTTAGTGCTATTGCTGCTATTATCATTATTTTCGTCTGTATTTTTACTTTCATCTTTATCTTCATCATTTTGATCTTGTTTCCACAAACTTACGATGCTTTTATTAGCTAAATTTAAATCTTGAACTTCCATCAAGCCATTTAAATCGACATCGTCATTACGACTATCTTTATCTTCGATTGAATTTATACCTAGACTAGACATTTCTTCAGCTTCTTCAATTTTTAGCTCACTCCAGGATCTTTCGATACTCTTCTTCAGAACGTCCATTTTCATTCTTGACAATGATTTGTCTTTTAATCTAACGTATTCCCAAATTTCATCAAAGTGTAAGTCTTTGGCTAATGCCATATTAAACATCGATGCTTTATCGCCTATGCTATCTTCGTTATCGTTATCGTTATCGTTATCTTCGTTATCTTTACCATTATTTGACGCTTTGATGGTTTCTGTTTTATCGTCTAGTAACTGGATAATATGGTTGTACACTTTATTGTCCAAATCACGCTGGATCAATCCCAATTTCATCTTTTGTTTATTATTTGGCCCCATGCTTAAAAGTGTCCCTGACTGTGTAAGAACTAGAAAGAGAAGATGAGAGGATATAAATTGGCGTGCAAGTGCAGGGGTATATGTACGAACTGTGCAGGCTGTTTGCAAGACAGAATGTGAAACACAGAAAACTCCAACAGCTGGAAAAAAAAAGGAAAAAAAAAATTTTTTTTCAGCAAACCGAGGAAAAATTTCCGTTTTGGGAAGTTTTGACAGCATCTGGCGCTTCGATAAGGAAACGGCAGCTGAGACAGCTTCAACATGGAGATGCAATAATTTATAAACGAGATGTATATATACATATATATATATACATTTGTAATTTGGAAAAGATACTATGTAGGATACAGCCATTTGTCTGTTTCAGGTGGGCAGAAGTCGCAAACTTCTATAAAAGTGTCATCGTTTTTCTGCACTGCAGAAATACAACGTCTATAATCGAAAGCGACTTGCCAAACAGCACCGTCAACGTCATCTACTAAATCACGCACAAACTCCCCAGTTTGTGCATTCCATAATTTTAACATACCTTGACTACCAGATATAACTTTATAATCATCATTATCAACGCAAGTTATTGCAGAAGAATGACCGCGTAAAACGAATTTTGATTGACCAGAATTTGGATCCCAAATTCTAACAGTTGAATCAGCAGCAGCTGAAACCAAAACATTATTACTTAAAGTTATTAAACCTACTAAAATTTGATGACCTTCTAAAATTGAAATTGTTTTACCTGTATTTAAATCCCAAATTCTAACAGTTGTATCAACACTACCTGTATAACAAGTATTCCTTTTAACGTCATAAACGCAACTATAAATTTTATCTGAATGGCCTCTTAAAATCCATTTACATTCACCTGTTCTAATATCCCAAACTCTTGCAGTTGAATCATAGCTACCAGAAATCAATATATTTGCATAACCTGTTACAGCTCTAACAGAAGCTGAATGACCTTTTAAAATTTTAAGTAAATTTGGATTATTAATAGCATCTAAATCAATTGGATTTTTAGGTATTGGATCATTATCATTTAATATAGGTAATTTCCAAACGTATAAAGTAGTATCCCTTGAACCTGTTATTAATAAAGGAGTTTTAGGATAAATTATTGGATTACCTTCATCATCTGTACCAATTTGTTTTGGTTCAATAATTTCTAAACATCTAACAGTTGAAGTATGACCTCTAAATATATGAGTACAAATACCATATTTTAAATTCCAAATTCTAACAGTTCTATCAGTTGAACCTGAAGCTAAAGTATTATTAAAAAATTTCATTGCCCAAACACCACCTGTATGACCATGTAAAGTGTTTAATAAATTACCTGTTTCTGTATTATAAATTAAAATTTGACTAGCATTTGAACCTGCAGCTATTTTATTATAATCAAATTGTAAACAAGTTATAACATTTAAAGAATCACCTAACAGAGTATAAGTTTTTGGTTTATAATTTAAATCCATCCATCTCCTCTTAATTGAGAAACGTCTTTCATAAATTAATTTAGGAATTTTATTAAAATCGTAAATATTTAAACTATTAAATTTCTTAAATTCAAAATTGTAGTCATCAATTGTGATTAAATTTTCTGATAGTAAGATATTTTTCCAAAGTTCTGGATAGCTTGAAATCAAGTCGTTCCATTTATGAGAAACTTCTAAACAGTTACATAAATTCTTATAATTAAACTGTGATAATATTTTAAAAGTTATTTCTGGGGGTAGATAGCTTAAAATATCTTTCCTTAGTAAAATATTTAGAGTTGAGTAGAGATTTGAGAGGCTGTGAGTATTGGTATTTTCTAGTATTTTCAAAAGCAGACTGTGGTTATTTTTATTAGATATAAGAGAGATGAAAGTTTTTATTTGATCATTCGTTATTATGCATGGGGTATTAGTATTATTATTAGTAGTAGTAGCGGAGGAGTTTAAAGCTAAGATGGTATTGTTGGTACCAGGATTAGTGTGGCTGTTGGCATGGTTGTTGCTGTTTGAGTGAGTTGGAGAAGCACTTGGAGACGGTAAGGGTAGAGTAGAATTATCACTTGAATCGTAAGAGATGTGTCTCCTTTTGCTGGAGTTGGCAGAGTCCGGCAACACAAAGCCGGCGTCGTCGGGGGTTCTCCTGTGTGGCATCGTGGCAGAGTGTGTGTGTGTGTGTAGCAGGCCGTTGTGTCCCTGGTGCTGTTCCTCTCCGTTGTCCTGCTGTCCTGCTCTTCCTGTTGGCTGTTGGCTGTTGGCTGTTGCTGGCTGTTGCTGGCTTGATAAGTGTTTAGCCACTGGGAAAAGAGAAAAAAAATTGGGGGCCTGCGCGGTCGATCGGCGCGGGCACGTGACTCTGCGACAGGCGGCGGTGTTGTGTGTGGTGGCAACTGGGGCCAGAACATGGGGCAGAACATGGGGCAGAACAACGGGCAGAACAACGGGCAGAACAACGGGCAGGACAAGGACCAGGACATGGAGGGTATAAGCACCACAGTAGTGTAGCAGCTGGCAGCTGGCACACATGTCCTGCTCGTGCTGCTCTGCTCCCGGCATCTCTCCAACAACGCTTCGTTACACAATTTGCACAGTTTGCACAATTTACACATTTTTTCACTTCTGCTTGCCAACTTTGCTGTACTTGTCAATGATTTCACTGAACGCACTGGCATGTCTCTTCCTGTTGCTGGACAGCATCATTGCCAAACCCTCCAGCCCGTCTGCCGACTTCTTACCCTTGCCAGTCTTCTTGTTCCCCTTGCCTGCCTTGGCAAACGCTTTCTTCTCTCTCTGCACACGTCTCTCCATCTGTGCCACCTTCTTGTCTCGTTTAGCCACATACTCTGCAAACAACGGCACTTCGTCAGCTGCAACTTCTCCGTCTTTGATAAAACCGTTACACATGTCGAAAACTCTCCCCTCTTCTGCTTTAGTAAACTCTAAATGAATGATCACTTCGAATAATTTCGTTACATCACCTTTAAACTTGATAAAATTTACCAGTATATCGTCTTTCTCTTCTAAACTGCCTTGGTACTCCAGTTTATCCTTTTCAATAAGCTCTTTGGTTATCTCATTGAATCCACTACTAATATCATCACCGATATTACCTGTAGTATCGTATTCCTCTCGCTTCAATTCATCACCTAGCACCAAATACGCTTTCTGAATATCGTCAAACTCTTTACGAAACCCTTCGTTTTTGTCAGGATGATATTTCAAACACAGCTTCCTGTACGCTTTCTTGATGTCTTTGACACTGCACGTTTTCTCCAAACCTAATATCCCATACAGATCCATCTCTTTTACCATTCTACCTATATATCTACCAATGTCTCTATATACTGCTGTATTCTATTCTATTATAAAATTGTTACACAATTGCTGGAAGGAAGGAAGGAAGGAAGGAAGGAATTGATGGATGAAGAAAGAAAAAAATTTTTTTTTATAAACGTGCAACTGCACCACCTGGAGAAGTGTCTGTCCTAGCTGTAAGCACCTCAACACCAGTTTCAGTTACGAGAAGTGTGTGTTCGAATTGGGCACTTGGCTTACCATCTAATGTAGTTGATGTCCATCCATCTGGCCACATTACATCACGATAACTACCTAAATTTAACATTGGTTCAATTGTAAAACATATACCTGGTTGACATGTACCAATTGCTTTATTACCTTTATAATGTGGAACTTCTGGTTGACAATGGAAAAGTGAATTAACTCCATGTCCACAATATGTTCTAACAACACTAACATTATTATCATCTGCATGTTTTTGAATTATATTACCAAATTCACGAACTGGTAATCCTGGTTTAATAGCTTCAATTGATAAATTTAATGCTTCACGTGTAGTTTCAACTAATCTAACTAAATCTTTATCATTTTTAGCTTTATCTCCAACATAATAAGTTTCATTTAAATCAGCGTGCATACCAAATTTATAAAATGATACATCAATATTAACAATATCACCATCTTTTAAAATTCTTTTATCTGGTATACCATGACAAATAACTTCATTAACTGATGTACAAACAGATTTTGGATAATTAAAATAATTTAATGGTGAAGGATATCCACCCCTTTTAATTGATTCATTATGAACAATTTCATCAATTTCATCAGTTGTAATACCTGGTTTAACAAAAGATCCTGCAATATCTAAAATTTCTCTACCTAATTTACAAACTTCTCTCATTTTTTCAATCTCTTCAGGTTTTAAAATTTTAATTTTATTCGTTCTATCATTCTTTAATTCACTTATTGGTTCACCTGTTTTAGCATAATCTGGTAATTCAATATTTGATGGTATCTCCTTTCTAGGTGTTAATGGATAACATGCATGAACTTCTCCTTTATATTGAAATTCAGGGAATGGATCAAAATTTTCAACTCCTTCCTTTTTGTGAATCGCTTTATGTTGACTAAAACTACCTCTAAAACATGTAGAATTACAGAAATACATATTAATACCTTGTTTTAAACAAATTGGACATTTCAAATTCGATTCCGTGTCTTTACCACAGTTAGGAGCTGCACAAACGTGTGTCATCTTCACTTGTCTTACCAAACTTTGGAAAGAAGTACAGCTTCTCCACAAAGACAAGTGGGTTTTGCCTTCACACAATAAAGAAAAATTTTTTTTCGGGTTTTTTTCTCGTTTTCATGAAATTTTTTTTTTACGTCTTTTTTCGTCTCTGTTTTGAAGCATTTCACAGTTTTTGGTAGTGTGTTGTTTATCAGCTAGTGAGCCAGCCATGTCAATCAAGGGATTCGTGCCAATCAAGATATCGCTGCCGGAAGCTGCTAATTTACCGGTCTCTACACATAACATATACGTCAAACCACATTTATCAAAACTTGCAAATGAACAACAGGATACTACAAAATCACTATTTATAATTAACATACTACCGAATTTCAATATTACCAATGTCAAATCATTATTCAATCAAATATCGAAACCGAGTTTAATAGAGAAAGTCACAACCAGAGAAATTTATGACTCTTCAAGAATATCTGAAAATAGTGGTATTAATTATGATATTCATATAAATCTAAGTATGCTAACTAATTCAGAATTTGGTTTTGAGTTAGAAGAATTCGAGAAACTACCGTTTGGATGTAGTGTTGTTACATTCATCGACAGAGACGGATTCGAACTATTTTTAAAAGAAATTAAAAAAGATAAATATAAAGCTATTTGGAATAGTGAGAGCTCGAATTCGAATTCGAATTCGAATTCGAATTCAACCTCAATCTCAAGTGCTAATTTTAAAACTAAGTTTTCCACTATCCAATATTTAAACAGAAGTGAATTAGAGAATAAAGTTGCAAATAAATTAATCGAATTCCAACAACGTGAGAAACAAGTTGAAGATGAAGTGCAAAATATGAGGAATTTGGTAGACGATGACGGATTTACTCTAGTTGTTGGATCTCAGCGTAAAACCAAAAATAGTATACTTGGATCAATTAAAAAGAAACAAGAATTATTAGATGAAAATAACGAAATATTGAAAAAGGAGAAAAAGAAGGAGAAACAAGATTTTTATAGATTTCAAATAAGGGAACGTAAGAAACAAGAAATGAATCAATTATTAAGTAAATTTAAACAAGATCAGAAAAGGGTTCAACAAATGAGAGAAAAGAGGAGGTTTAAACCGTATTAGTTAAATCCTGTAAAAGAAATTATATATAAAATATATATGTAAATATGTAACATTGATAAATATTCTATAATCTACCACCTGGCATTTCATAATCATCGAAGGTATTTATGAATTTATCTAAATTAACGTTATCCGATTCTTCTACTTGTCGTAACATCATTGAAGGTGTTAATCCTAGTTCACTTAACTCTTTGAACACCACAACAGGTTTCTCATCATATCTTAAAACTCTCTCTTTATCTCCTCCATAGCATATAACTAAAACGTATTTCCTCCATTCATTTTTATCTAGTTTGTGACTTTTCATTGCCGATTGAATTATTTTATAACATAAGTCTTCTGTTTTAGCACGTAACTGTTTAAGTGTATTGTCATTATTATTGGTATTATTACTGATATTATTACTGGTATTATTAATGGTATTACTATTATTATTATTATTATTATTATTATTATTATTATTATTATTATTATTATTATTATTATTATTATTATTACTAGTACTCACATTGGCTGGAGTTTGTAATGGCGAATGAACAGACTTTGGCCTGTTTATCAAATGTTTCTCAGACTGATGCGTGTGTAGCAAAGGAGTTGACGGCTGCTTGATAACCGTATCCGGTGCAGGTAAAGGTTTCTTATCTTGTATATCTTTTAAAACGGGTAATATTTCCTCTTTTAATTTGTTTATCTTGGATAAGAGATTTTTATATTCTTTTGAATTCTTCAACGTATGATTACTGCTACTATTAGAATTGTAATTATTCAATAATTGACTTGAAGTTTCATCAACTATATTTTTAGAAACTGAATTTACAAGATAATTGGATATTACAACAGATTGTAGTTCAGTTAATAGCGGATGATCATTGGACACATCTAAACCATTTGAAATTTTTTTCTCATTCAACAAACTGTTTAAATCTGATAATATCTGCAATCTAGTTTTCAAATCTTTTATACCCATCTCTTTCAAATCAGACGATTTAATCATTGGTATTGTCATACCAGTAATATTGTGGTTTCTGAAACAGTCCAGAATCGTCTCATCGTAATTCTTGTTCTTAAGAAACAGCAACACTTGGTCGTTCCCCCAAGACACCATACTCAAACTCATCTCGACAATTGCTAGTGTTCAGCATAACAGCAGCTGTAGTTCTTGTGTGTTGCTATAAATACATCCAGGCAGTTTTGTTTGGTTAAACAACGTTTACGTAAGAAAAATTTGAAAAATTTGAAAAAAAAAAATGGGAAAAAGCGTGGAACGGGTTCTAGAACTGCCGCCAAGCCACGGGTGCACGGATGGCGCTGCTGCTTTTTTGCCGAGCTTTTGCGTGTTTTGGCACAAAAGCTCGGCTCGGCTGCCTAATGTGGAAGCGTTATTGACATTGTTTACATTGTTGCCCAAATAGGAAATGTTATTGAAATGAGGGAATTGCCTGATGCAGTAATTTGTGTTTGCAACTGGAAAACACAAAAGGCCAGCTGCTTTTCTTTCCAGAGAAAATACGGTTCTGCATCTGTTTGACTCTTTATACATATATTCACCGTATATACTATCTCAAAGGGATATATATATAGATATATATATATACACTCATAATAATATGCTTAAAGATATTTCTAACAGCTACACATCATCTTGTCTAGGTAGCAACAACGCTAGCACACTCAAGACTTTGAAGATTGTTAAAAATAATGCTACCATTACACACGCTAATAACGGTACTTACAATAAGCATAGGAAATACACATCCTCTGTAAATGCAAACAATAACATGGAATCAAAAGAAAATATCAACACAGCAAACCCGGCAACACCTAAAATGCTTGAAGTGCCAAACTACAAATTCAAGCAAATTTACTTCCCTGATTTATTCTGCGACTCTGAACCTTTTTTCCCATTTTATCAAACTTATCTAGTGACCGATAACGTTTATAATAAAAATGACAACGAATTAAAATTGGATTTCACAAAAGATATAAATTTCGGTAAAAACAATATTAAGAAATATTCAAATCTGATTACCTTACCTAACTTAACTGTTGATATACCTGTTAACATCTTTTCACCAAAAATTGAAAAAAAAATCGATCCAATCAATACATGTTTCAATAATCATAATATTGACGACAACCAGTTAAGATTTGGAAACTACCTGCTTAAAATAAATAAGTCTGGAATTCCTTCAATGTGTTTCAAATTACCATCAACTGATGAAATTTTAAATTTGAAGAAACAGACCGAAGATTTCTATAAACAGAAAATTGAAAAAGAAGAACAAGCAGCCGACGGCGACGATGACGAAGAAGAGCTGTATAAATCTGATGAAAACGATAGTAGATTAGATAATTCCGATTCCGATTTCGAATTCTCAGAAGAAGACGATGACGAGGATAATGATGCAATTTTAAACACTGATTCCATCCATTCAGATTTGATCAATAGCTCATTGGTTTCGCAAGGTATACCACCATGTTCTATTGAGTCTTTACATCTAATCAATAATCCAATCCGTAACAATGTATCATCACCGGTTAAAAATATAAATTACACAGCAAATACCAATATTTTTAGAAACTATTCGCCAACCAAAAATTTACAAAACCAAAGAATTGGATTAATCAAGAAACCTAAAATCACCAGCCCTAAGAAAACCAAAACTAAAAACTCAAACTATAGCAAATTTGACAACTCTATGACAATTTCTGCAAAGGGTATAATGAAAATGGTCGATGACAGTTTAGTCAGTAGTGATACCGAGTTACACAGCAGCTTTAGTTTTATGAGGAATACTTCAAACTGTGTTCGTAGTATTAACGCATTGGACTTATTAAATGCACTGAAAGACGACGACTACTTGGACGAGTCTAACCCATTTGCCTTATCCAACAAATTCCAAAACCTAGCAATCTAGACACCTGCATGCGTAGATTATCTAGATTCTAGTTTTGTTCTTTTGTTCACTTCTTCAGTTCTCTCTAGCCCCTCCCATTTTATTTCTCCCCCCAAAGTTATACGATGTGATATTTATATCATTTATTGATTCCCTACTAAACAAATGTAATTTATATATAAAAGTTTGTATATATATATAAAAGAATGAAAGAAAAAAAAAACTTCAAAAAACTTTATATAAAATGCCAACGCTGGTAGATTGGTACTGTTTTTCAAACACTTGCTAAAAGTCAGTGGCATTTCTAAGCAATCTCTATGTACATGTGCATACCACTGTAAGTGGATTTTTTATGAAAGAAAAAAGGACAAGGAACAGAGGTGTACAAAACACTTCTATCATTTCACAATAACAAATCCTGGCTCTGATTTTCTTTCAGCTCTCATTTGAGGCTTGTTCATGTAAACCTCACTAAGTTCAACTTTTACTAACTCCTTGACCCTTGCAATTTGTCCTGCCTGTTGTGGTGAAATTTTGTGATACACTGTTTGGTTTCTTCTACGTAGTCCTAATGCATGTAATGTTTCTTTGTAGATTTTAGGAAGACCTATGGTGGATCTCAGTTGTGTCACTTTGAAAAATTTGGCAGCAGTAGCAGGTGCAGTCATTGTGTGCTGTGTTGTCTTGAGTAGAATATGTGTTGCAACAAGTCTCCGATTTCCGTCAGAAAAAGGAAAAAATGCTGAAAATGTTGAAAAAACGTGAAAAATTGAAAAAAAGGAGAAAAAAAATCAAGAGACGCGCCGATCGACGCGCAGGCTTGCCCCGTTTTTTTGCCTTTTTTTGCATTTTCCTTGTTTTTCCCCCAAATTGGGAAACTTTTTTTGTGGTTTTGCCTTTTCAGCATTTCAAGCAGTTTCAGCACTTCTGTTCTTTTGGAAAAGGCACAGGACAACACACACGGACAACATAGACCTCTGGACTGCTGTATTCCAGTTATTCAAATCTACATTTGAGGCATCTACACTATTTGTCTATTTTCCATCCATTCCATTACCTGGTTCCATCTCTTTTTTTCTTTCCCATCCGTTTGTTTATTTATTTTCAGTTCTATCTGTTTTTTTTTTCTTTTCTTTTCCTACTTTTAATCTAATCTATTCTTCAATCATTTTTGTTTTATTTCTTTTCCTCTGTTTAGCATAACATTTTACCTATTTTATTCAATTCTTTCCTGTTAGGGCCATATCCACTTTTCCTCCTTTTTTTTCCCTCCCACCCTTTTTTTTTGCATTATTTGCATACGTTCTACGCTCAGCTATCAGCTCACCTCCGTGTTTACTGCTTTTCACATTTCATCAATTGACATTTTATACACACACGCAACAATGCTCAATCTATTTAAAAATATAATCAAAAAGAAATCACATGACTCATCCACAAATAATGATACTATTTCAAAGGTAACTTCAAATGAGAGTAATAATAATATTAATAATAATAAAGAAGCAATTGAATCAATGCTAGATAATCATCCGGAATTATCCGATTATTATACAGAGCTATCACCAAGATATTTACTAAATAACAAAATCGGTGAAGGCGCTTTCTCAAATGTTTATAAAGCCTGGGATTCAAAAGAAAATATTTATATTGCTATTAAAATCATAAATAAAAATAGTATGAAACAGGATCAGATTAACTCAACTTTAAAGGAAATCGCTATAATGAGACAATTAAATCATTCAAATATTGTTAAATTATATAATTATCAAAACTCAACCAATTCAAAATATTGTTTCTTATTTATGGAATTTGTTTCAGGTGGTGAAATTTTTAACCAAATTATAAAATATACTTATTTCTCTGAAAATTTATCAAGACATATATTAAGACAAGTGGCTTTTGCTGTTAAATATTTACATGATAACGGTATAGTTCATAGAGATATTAAACCTGAAAATTTATTATTTACTCCAAGTGAATTTATTGAAAGATCAGAAAATGAACAAATCAACGCTAGAAGATTATCTGATAATAATGATAAAGTTGATGAAGGTGAATTTTCAATCACTAACGGATCTGGTGGTATAGGTGTCATTAAATTAGCAGATTTTGGATTATCAACTTATTTACAAAATCAAAATTCTTTAGCTAAAACTCCTTGTGGTACAGTTGGTTATACATCACCTGAACAACATATGAATATTGGATATGATAAAAAAGTTGATATGTGGGCTATAGGTTGTGTTTTATATACTATGGTTGTAGGATTCCCACCATTTTATTCAAATAATCAAGATACTAATGATTTAACTGATAAAGTTATGAAAGGTGAATATAAATTTTTAAAACCATGGTTCGATGAAGTTAGTAATGAATGTAAAAATTTAATCTCAAATTTATTAACAGTCGATCCTTCAAAAAGATATTCAATTGATCAATTATTAGCAGATCCTTGGTTAAATATAGGTTATGAAAATGTTAATGATGGATTATCTGCACCTGCCGATGATGCTCCTTTAAAATTAGAATACGATAAAGATTTGTTTAAAACATTCAGTGATAATTTAATCAATAAAAATAACGTTGATGATTATTTTACTAATAATAATTTGATATCAAATAACAATAACAATAACAATACCAGCAATAACATCAACAACATTAACAACAACAACAACAACAACAACAACAATAACAATAACAATATCCTAGATACTGGCATTTTAAATAATCAACCAATTTTAACTCCTAGAGGTGAAGCTATTAAATTAGTTTTCGATACTGCCAATGATGTTCAACGTTGTGCAGGATCTCCAATTTTGGGGCATAATACTAATAATCATTGTCATATTGTGACTGATACAATTAGAGAAAGGAAAACTTCATTAACTGATAGTATAAGTGATTTAGAAACTGAATCCGATATTGATAGTGATAGTTTAAGAAATCATAAATATAACCAACCAGTTCGATATACTACGAAAAGTGAAGATGAAGATAACGATTCTGATGACGTTGATGACGACGACGATGATGATGATGATGATGATGACGGTAATGACGATGACCACGATGAAATTGATTCGTTGAATTCAACAGATTCTGATTTATATGATACAGAAGAATATCCAATTAATTTAACTTCTATTAGTAGGATAAAATCACCAATGATATCGAGGAGATCGAAATTTTTGAAAAATATTGAATCATCAACAGGTACAGATTTAACACCTGTTCATAGTCATGGAACCACATTAACAATTACATCTGTTGGAACGAAAACACCATCTCTTAAATCAAGTAAATCAAATAAATCAATTCATTTCCATAATGATATACAACATTCTAATACATCAAATACCACTAGAAAATCTTCTATATCATTTAATCTGAATACATCTAAAAGATCAGGATCTATAACATCCAATTCATCTCAAGTATCATATTTATCGAATTCAAACTCTAGCGCTACAAGTGCAACAAGTCATGGATCTAACAATTACAAAGATACAATTGTTAACGATTTGATAGAAAATGAAAATGAAGAGGACGACGAAGAAGATGATGATGAAGAAACTGATGAAAATACTTATAGTGCAACAGATGGTGAATGGGAAGATAAAACACCATTAGTTGGAAATTTCAATCCACACTGTTTAAAATTATCACATTCTGAATTTAGAGCTAAATGTCAAGCACATACACCATACGTTTTCGTCAAGGAAAATAACGATTTCGTCAATCCAACAGAAGAATGTGGATATTGTGGAGGTGAAGAATCTAACGAAGGCACACCATCAGAAGTTGATTTGAAAAGATCAAAGACTATCAACAACGAAAATACAGATTCATTAGAACAGAAAATGTTACAGCACGGCATTGTTAATTTACAGTTGAACTCGTCTACTATATTAAGCAGGCGTAAACAGAAGCATGAGCAATGCTGACATTATTTACACACACTTATGTGTGTATATTTGTTTCGATTGCTTCTTTACGCTATTGGAATAGTTTTCTATTTGTCCACACATTACGTTGATTTTTATATATATAAATATATATTTATAACCTATAATAGATATATAGGATACATTTTAATACAATACCAAAAATTAAGTATGAGAGGTTTCGATTACCCAATCGTCAAGATATGAGTTGCTGTTAGACTCGACAATCTTACCGTTGATTTCATCATTGACAAAGTATCTTTCCATTCCTGCATCAAAGCTGTCAACCAAACCACAATTAAAATGCCTATTAGCAACTCTTGTTGACGATTCATTTAAATCTGAACATTTAACGTGTAAAATTTTTATATCATTGTTATCACGGTTATGATCAGTAAGATCTCTAGCTTTCGAAACTTCCACAAGTTTTGATATTTTATTCCAAGGTTCGATATTTAACATCAAGTAAAGACCTTCGAAAATTATTACTTTTGAGTTTTTAAACATAAAGTTACCTGGATTTTTAGGATCTTTTAAACTATGATCGAAATCGGGTACTGTTATTAAATCCCAATTATTAATATCGTTAATTAATATATCTGACAATTGGATGATTTGATTAACGTCAAATGATTCATAGCAGCCCCTGCGATTGATATATCTAGCGTCTAAAGATTTTAAAGGTATATGGAAACCATCCATTTTCAAATGAATTGCAAAAGGATATCGTATTTTAGAATTAAAATTAAATTTCTCATATTTGTTAATTTGCAACTGTTTATTATTTAAATTGCTATTAACTGAAACTGTTGGATCAATTGCATCGATTTCATTTTTAAGTAAATCTGAATTTAATTCTTCACAGTTAAAATGGTCATTAATTAATTTAACTAGCTTGTTAGATATTGTTGATTTACCTGATCCTGGTGCACCATAGATAAATAGTATAATTTTCTTATTTGGGTCTTGGTTATTTTCAATTTGTGATATTATATTATCTGCCAAATCCGTCAAATTTGTTGAAACGGCCATGTCCTGTGCAATTCACCCACTGTTAGCTACCTGGCAGCAGAAACACACACACCTTGTTCACAACCTTCGATTCACCACACGATATAAACCAGTGCTTAGCGGGTGAAACACGAAAAAGAGAAAAAAAATTAGCGGTGAGTTCAGTTTTTGAAGAAGACGGAGCAGATAAGACGGAAGAACCGTACTCTTTGAGGAGCATGGGGGGGGGGAAGGCAGGGATAGAGAAGGGAAGGTCAATCACTGCATGGAGCAAGGACGTGGCCAGCAGAAAGGATACATCTCTGGTTTGCAAAAAGTTACACACAAGTAATATCTCGTATTTCTATTATACCATATCTGTACAAATATATATATATATGTCTTTATATAGATGAATAAGGAAAGCTGTATTTTTTATACATAAATTAAATGTCTAGAAGTCTCCATAATCTCACACGTCCTTGCTCGTTACCTGTAGCCAAGTAGCCACCAATTGGGGAGAATGCAACGGATGTGACTTTACCCAATGGAGTTACATTAGTTGGCCAATTTTTGAATACTTTACAAGAAGGTAAATGAACCAATCTAAGAGCATCTCTTTGAGCTCTTGAAGCTATACATAAAACTTGAGAATCATAACTAAATTCTAAACTTGAAATTGTAGTTGTTAAATTATCGATTGAATTAATTAATTTATTTTCTTTTAATCTATCATAAATATTAACAAATCCTGTATTTGAACCAATTGCTAAAAATCTATTATTTTTAGAAATTGAAATTTTAGTTATACCGATACCTGTTATATCATTCCATCTATTTTGAATTTTATTATTTTTAATATTAAATTCCCAAATTTCACCTGATTGATTTATAATAATTAATATATCATCATTAATTGAAAATTCAAAATCTATTAATAAACCTTCAATTTTAAAACCGTTTAACCATTGACCTGTTTTAACTGATAATAAATTAACCCAACCACTATTACCTGCAAGTGCAATAATTTTACCATTATTTGAAATTTTAAAATATTCAAAAGATTTTTGTTTATTTTCATTACCGTACATTCTTGTAATTTTTTCAATTAATCCCATATCTATATTCCATTTAAACATATATTTTCTTCTACCACCTGATAAAATATTAGTTAAACCTGTTTCATTATCTTTTATAATTTTACAAGTTTGAATTGGTGATTGTTTTAAATGTAATGAAGTTATTAAATTATTATTTTTACCATCTATATGATATAATCTTAAAGTACGATCAAAACCACCTGTTAATAATAGAGGTTGAGTTGGATGGAAACTCAAAGATTGAATTGAAGATTTTGAAAGTTTACTAATATTTGCATCAGTTAATCTTGAAATATTTAAAAATTCAGGATTTAATAATTTTGATTCATCGTTTGTTATATTATAAGTTTGATTTTTTGAAAGGAAATCCATTAATGGGTTTGAAGATGCTAAAATTAGCTTACTCTTAGAAGATCCAACTTTATCGAATATTTTTGTATTACCGGTTTCGTTGTCACATTCATTGTCACTGTCATTATTACTGTCTTTGTTGTTTAAATCATCTTCATATTTATGTTTTGACCAGTTAGGTATTTCAAAAGTGGATTTATATTGTTTCTTCAAACGTGATATATAATCTAAACCTGATATAAATCTTTCATCTTCAGATTGTCGTAATTTCCTCAGTCTATCAAAAGAATTTATATCAATAACTAATTTTTCATCATCTGAATCATTCCAAACATCGTTGTCTATATCCTCATCATCATCTGAGTTTTCATTATTTGAACCTTCATTGTCTGAATTTGAATCTAGTTCCATTGCATCTGAATCATTGAAAAAAAGTTCATCATCGTTTAAATTTTCTATTTTATTACTGTCATCATCTTCACTGTTATCAGAATCGTTATCAATTTCATTAAATCCGTATTCTTGTTTATTACCCATTGAATCTAAAAATTCGTCATCTTCAGAATCAGAAAAATTAAATGGATTGGATTTATCATTTAGATTGGTATCGTCATCGTCATCTTCATATTTATATAAGTTATCGATATTTTTCAAGTTATTAGCAAATCCGTCTGCATCACCAAATATAAGTTTCTCTAAGTATTTTTCTTCGTCGTCCGGTGCTGGAATATCTACAGGCTTGTTGTTAATGACTACTGAGACTGTTTCCATTGTGTCTGGTTCTGTAATGTCTAGACAGTCACTGTGGACAAAAAAATGGTTCCAGACATTGAAAAATTTCATACACAAAAGCAGAAAAGTGAAAATTAAAAAAAAAAAAATTTTTTTTTAAAAAATTAAAAAAATTGAAAAAATAAAAAAATGAGAAAAGCCAGGTCACGTGCCGCGTCGACCGGCGCTGTCACGTGCTGCCGCCGATCGACGCTCAAGCCGGAAATGTTTTTATTTTTATTTGCCTGTTTTTTCATTTGGTAAAGAAGAAAAAGTTTCAAAAGGCGAAAAAGGCAACTTTTTGTGTGTGGAAAAGCAGGTGTTTCTTGTTTCCAGTTACTTGTTGCACAACCGACACCACTGCTGCTCGACAATGCGTTTATCCAGAGTACTAAGACTGATAGACAACAACAAGGGCTACTACGAGCCACACACCTACAGAATGTCTCCTGCTCTATTGAGGGCACGTCAACCTTATTTTGTCAAAAACATGATTGGTTTGGTTGTGTTATCTGCTATCCCTATCAGTATCTTCATGTACACCTACAACTACCTTAACCAAGACGACTTTGATGAAATTCCAATTCCGCCATTAGACGAAGAAACCATCAAAGAGTTGCAAAAAGAATACGAAGCTGAAAAGAAAGCTTGATTTTTTCCCCCCGTCTTGTGTCCAATATACATTACAAGCATATATATATATAGCTGTTTTTTTTTGTTAAAAAAAAAAACAAACCTTGTACATAGAAAAATCCATAAATTCTTTTATATAATACCCCCCACTTTTATATATGGAGTTAACCAATCAATTTTTACTAGATTTCAACTGTTTCTCCCTTTTGATTCTTTCCGTGTTCTGGTATGTTATCTTTTCCGAGTTATTCATGTTGAACTTGATAATGTTAGCTAAACGGCCAACTTCTGTGCTATCGCCACCACCGTAGTACTCAACTTTCCTGCTCTTGTGGATTTTACCGTCGTCGAGATGCCCTGATTCTATCTCTTTACGGTTCGCTTGGTAGAATTGGTTGATATCAAATTCTTCATATTCCCGTTCCTTATCATTATCTCCAGATGTCTTGTCGTTCTTGACTCGTTTCCGGTCACTGTCTTCTTCTGTAGCACTAGGAGCACCTCTCTTATCTAATATCACTTTATCTGATACCACCTTGCTGATTATATCATCCAAATCCGTCCTTATTCGTTTCTTCCCCGTTTGCATCTTTTCTTCGGTTTCCTCCATTGTCGGCTTGATATCTTTTAGCCGGAATATATCCCCAATTTCCAAATCTTTCACCTCTGGCTCGGCATTTCTCCCCTCTGCTTCTTCTTCTCCACTGCTATCACTGCTGCTGTACCCTAAATCCATTTCACGTAGGCCTGTATGTGTGACTCCTCCTCGTGACATCTGGCATTTCCAAATCTAGAAATAAAAAATATACACAACTGAAAAGAGAAAAAAAGAAAATAATTTTGAAATTTTTTTTTTTTCAATTCACCAAAAAGGAACTTCCCTGCCTCTTTGCATCCTGCTTTTCAGCCTCTATACAGAATTTTTTTGAAACCATGCTCTGTGAGATCTGTAATAAATCCGAATCGAAATACAAGTGTCCCAAATGCTCTTGTAAATACTGTTCTTTATCGTGTTTTAAATCCGATGTCCATAAATTAAAAGACGAAAATATATCAGAGCCTGAAGAAACTGCTGCTATACCGCAAGCCGACAGTTTGACTAGTTTAGAAATCGAAGATCCAATGATTGTTGAGCTTTTGAAAGATACTAAATTCTTAGAATATATAAATTCTCCAGTGTTGCAATTTCATATACTAACAATACTTGAAATATTAAATAATATTTCACTAACAAATGAATATTCAAAAGACGGCAGAATTGAAATCGCAAGTAAAAAAATGAATAACTTAAGATCATCAGGAATAGAACAGAATGAATATTTTGATGAATTTTTATCGTATCTTACAACCTGGCTATACAGCTACAAACAAAAGGAATAGATAAAAAGAAAATGGGGGAAAAAAGAGGGAAAAAAAAGAGGGAAAAGCCTTAAAAACACACATCAAACCTTAAGATCCTTATAACTTAAATTGAAATTTAGGTAATCCTTTAATGTTAAATTCTTTTAAATCAATCGAGAAAACAGATCCGCCTAAATCTGTCGAATCAGGTAAATCATTTGATGTCAACTTTGCTGTTGTTATATACAATATACTCAAAAACTCACCACCAAATGTACAGCAAGTAACATTTTTTGCAGGTATTTTAAACTCCATATCGATTTTACCATTTGGCTGAATTCTAACTATTTTATAACCACCCCAAATACATACATATAAGTTACCTTCTGAATCTAAACATGAACCATCAGGTGCATTTCCATTTTCATCAACTTTAAACCATTCTTGTTTACTTTTCAAATCTATTTCATCATTTTCTAAATAATAATCATATTTATAAACCGTCTGTGTAACAGAATCTGTCCAATAACATAAATTTCTTTTCAAATCCCAGTTTATTCCATTGGGTATACCACAATCCCCCCACAATTCACTCAATGAATTATCGGAACAGTTTAGACTCCATAATGATCCATACATGTGTTCCTCTTTTAAATCATTCGTACCAACAATAAAATTATGTTTTGGTGTAACTGATCCATCATTCGACCTTAACTGAACTTCATTAACAATATTTTCATTAGGATATTTAACAATTTCTTCAATTGATCCATCAACCAAATCTAATATTTTAAAACTTTTACTAACTCCACAAATCAGTTTATTGCAATCAGTTGTTAATCCAATAACTCCAACACTTTCGTCAATCTTGAAAAAAACAATCCCTTGTTTGTCAACTTTGTAAATTGTACCTTTTGGTATATCTATATAATAAAGTGCATCATTACGTGCATCGTAAGTCACCCCTTCTAACAATTCACCATCTGTAGTTGCCCCTGGGACTTTATAATCTACTTCTACAACTTGCATCTTGCTTTAAAAAAAAGACAACTTGTATATACCAGCTTATACGAAATGTACACTCTATATAGCGTAGATCGCTCAAAGAATTTTTACGCCTAGAAAACGATTTGATATCCGGATTTGACTTTTAGAAAGAAATATTCAACCTCTAGCCAACGACACACCTGTGCAAGATGGATAGCTACCCTGCTCCTTTAATCAGCATACCTGCTCCTTTGGTGTTGATTCAGGGATTGAATCCTGATAATCTGCCAATTGATAATAAACGGAAAGATATTAGGAAAAGTAGAATTTTAGAAAGTCAAAAATTTAATAATGATAAGTTTCAAATCTCAAACTATGGATTGGATATAAAAATCGAAAGAGAGTTAGAATTAATTGATAGTGATAAATTGAAGAATTTAATTTTACTAATTAATAATTTCAATTTCAGGCATAAAATATTGTCAAATGAGAATGAAAGTTTCAATTTTAAATTTGTTCCTAAGAAAGCTGAAATTTTAATCAATGGATCAAAATCAAAGCTATCGCCTTATAATTGTGAATCAAATAATAAATACTATGGTAATTTCTTACCATTTGAATGGATAAATAAATATTATAGCTATTTACCAACCGTTTTCATATCGATTTATGAGCTTAACGACAATGAAAATTTTGATGATTTACTTATAAATGAAATAAATAGAATCGATAATCAACTAAATAAAACAAATACAAAATATATTTGTATTATAATAATCAATAGTAATAATGGTAGTATCAATAACGAAAGGATCAATAGATTGAATTTAAAAATCGCCAATAAATTATTATTTTACTATAATTTAAAATTTAACAGTTCTGAAAATATAAAATTTATCAAACATTTAATTTTAACTTTAAGGAAAGAGTCAAATATTTTTTTCAATTTACAAATTGAAAAATTAAAGAAACGTGAATTAAAAAAGTTAGATTACTCTAAAAAATTATTCACAACAAGGAATTTAATTAAATTAACAATATTCGAGCAATTTAAAAGTATAAATGAATATTCGTTAAATTTATTAGAATATTCATATGATCAATTATTGAAAATTTATAAAAATTTTCAAAATAATGATTCAATCCAATTAGAAATTTTAAATTGGTTAGATATTTTATGTTTTAATATAATTAGATCATGTATTTTAATTAATTTTAAAAATTTTAATATGGCATATAGGAAATTTTATTTCCATTTAAAAATAATCAACAAGTTAAATAATAACAGAATTACCTTTAACTGGTTATCAATTCAGTATACTTGGATAAGTGAGTTAATGATATGTTATCAAAGTTTGAATGAAGGTAATAACAAATTCAATATTTATGATCTAATAATGAATAATTCTTTTAATGATAACAACGGTGGTAACAATAGCAAGAAGCCAATTAAATTCAATAGTTTTAATATGCCGCATATAGGTATATTGTTTTTACAAGCATTTAAATATAGGGAAATGAGTTTAAAATACGAAATAAATGAGAATGAAGTAAATAATGATAATAGGATATTATTGTTAACAGGATCATTAGACTCATTTTTTAATTGTAAAAATGTTAAATTTTCAAGATTTGAATCAAATATATATAACTTATTAGGGGATATATATTATGAATTAGGGAACTTTAGTATGTCGATAAATAACTATTCTGCAAGCTTAACGATTTATAAAAGGGAGAAATGGGATAAAATAAATGAGTTTATAATTAAGAAAATGGTTAGTTGTTATATTAAATTATTCAAATTTGATGAAAGTTTTAAAAAATATATTGAATTATGTTTGATTAGTAAAGATGCAAAGTATTTGAAAAAAATTAAAAACGAGTTGGATATTTTACAAATTGAAAATGACAGTGAAGAAATTGATAACAGTAATCAATATTTAAGTATCAAAGATGAAATGTTCAAAAGCGAAGTATTAGTTCACGATTATTTCAACAATATAAACGAGTTTATTAAATTTCAAATAGTTTTATACAATAAAATCAAATATATTGAAATATTAGAAATAAAGGAGATTGACATTTTAATTGAAAAAGAAAGTGGAAATGGTAAGGATAGTGGGAAAAGTGAAAAATATCAAACGATCAAACTACTAAACGATGAGAATGTTAGTAATTTAAACAATAAGTTTAAAATTGATAGTGAGGCTGGAGACGAGATCAAGATTAACTGCAATTTAACGAATTTTAAAAACAAACTTGTTTTCCAAATTGAGACACTTATTAAAAACATAGGCAAATTCAGTATATCCAAGATTAACATTAAAGGTAATTTAAATGATATTTTTTTTGAAAATTTAATTAATGTTAACAATGCAAAAGATTATAACGAGAATAGCGGTAATGATAAATACGTTATGTTTATCGGTGAAGGATTAATTGAAAATAAGAACAATTTTCCAACCAACTATTTTGAAATATTACCAAAGATACCTAAAATCGATATAAATTTAAAATACGATTCAATTGGGTTCAACGAGCAAGAGTTTCCTATATTGATTAATTTAAATAATTTAGACGATGAATTTAACATCAGAATCAAGATCAAGGGAGAATGTAGAATGAACGAACAAGAGGTTGAGATGGTGTTTGAAGAACCGAAAGCAGGTGAGGAAGTAATCAAATGCGGCAATAAATTAGAGCTCAAATGTTTATTGAAAATACCTAAAATCAAAGGAGGGCTACCTATTCAACTACCCGAGGAGAATAATTGTAAATTTAAGATTATAATCAATTATGAAGTTATCAATGAAGATAATTTGAAAATTGAGAAAGTCAAAGAAGGAGAGTTTAAACTGATTGAGCTAATCGACTGGTTTACGGAATTGAGAGTTGAAGAATTTGATAAAAGTAAGATTTTTTTCAATAGTAAAGAGGAAGAGAAGCTGAAAATACCCAAACATGTTAGGAGATGGAAATTCAATTTGAATATAAAGAATCTAAGTTTTGATAAAATTGATATAATATCATGTAATTTTTTGATTAAAGGGCCGAAAGGAATTTTAATGAATTTGGAAAGCCAAGATGAAGGAGGAAATTATTTAGATATAGGTAAAGACAAAGAACTGGTTGTTTATTTGAATATTCAATGCATTGAAAGGCTGATTAGAACTGTGCCTATAAGTTTGGAATGTCTATTGAAATATCGGATCGATAAACTAGCAAACGAACAAGAATATCATCTGATTATGTACAAGGCCAATCTACCACAGATTGATCCCAGAGTTTTGGTAGTTCTAGAGAAAACTGAGAATGAAGATAACATGAGAGAAGTGAGTATTAAATATGTGATTGAGAATCCAACAGATGGGATATTCCAGTATCAGACAAACCAAAGCGTTGGTAGTGATTGTGTGAAGATTGTTGATTACACCAAGAGTACATTGGTGAATGTGATGCCGTACAGCTACAAAGAGATCCGGGTAAGATATTTGGTAGATACGAAAGGTGCCAAACAGAGACAGGAGCTTCCTGAGTTCACCATTTTTGACCGACAGTTTCAGATGTTTGTGAAGGTGAACGTTGCCAGTGACGGTTTGCAGATGGTGGAAGGACGATTGTACTTGGTTTGAGTGTATACAGAAATATATAAATAGGAGGATAAGCCAATGATACATATATAGACATATTTAGATCTATAAATATATTGTGTACACAGCACAACGACAATAGAGATTCAGCAAAAAAAGGGGGGGGGGAGTGAAATAAGCCTATGGCAGACAAAGTGTCAGCTTCAGTTGATCTTTAAGAGTTCGACGTCGAAGACAAGGGTTGACATTGGTGGGATCAAGCCAGGGAAGCCTCTGTTACCGTATGCCATGAGTGGAGGGACGGTAAGCTTTGCCTTTTCACCAAGGGACAACTTGGCGAAACCTTGGTCCCAGCCTTGGATGACCATACCCTGGCCGATTCTGAACTGGAAAGGCTTGTTCCTGTCTAAGGAAGAGTCGAACTTTTTACCGTTAAGGAGGGTACCTGTGTAGTGGACGGTAAGGAGGTCTCCTTGTTGTGGGAAGGTTTTGCCGTCACCTGGGGAGACGACTTCGATTTGTAATTCGGTTGGGGCAGCGGTGGACATTGGTCTGGATTTCAGGAACGTTCTGAGTAATGGGGAGCTTCTTCTGGCAAACATTGGTCTAGGACAGGTGTTGGTGCTGACAAAGAAGAAAGCGGTGTTGCGGAATATAAAAGGTGTGGGAAATCTGCAACAGGTGTGCAACAGGTGTGTGTGGGGAAAGAGGGTTTGGCCAGAGCACAAGGAAGCTGACACGCAGAACACCGCCAAACAATGATCCATCCACGCTACAGAGCTGCCCATGTGCTGAACTTGAGAAGTGACACCCACCAGCTGGAGTTTTTTTTGGACTTCAACTGTCCGTTCAGTGCCAAAATGTTTATCAAACTACAGGACGAGATAATCCCGGAAATGAAGAAGAGAGATATCTACGGTAACTACTCGATTTCGTTTATCAACGTTGTGCAACCATGGCACGGATTCCAATCGAGTGTTTTGCACGATGTTTCATTTGCTGTTGGTAGAATCTGCAATGCTGAAACTTTCTGGAACGTTTGCAGGGTTTTCTTTGATCACATAACCGATTTTTACGATTCCAATATAGCAGACACTACACGTACTGAATTAACCGATAAAATCATCTCATTATGTGAAGGAGTTGTTGAAGCGGAAGATTTGAAACAAGTTAAGTTACTTCTTGTACCTGTTTTGCCAAACAAGGAAACCGGCGAAGCAAGCAATGCAGGTAACGGAGTTATTGTAGATAACAAATACTTTGCTAGATATCACCGTACTATGGGTATTCATATGACACCATCAGTTGTTGCGAACGGGATTTATTTAAATGCGATTGAAAGTAGTACACCTACAGAAACTATTGTTGATATGTTTGAAAAATTATAAGTTTTTATAACACAGATTTATATATAAAGTATATAAGGGCGAAATTAGATTAATAAAGTTTCAATTTTATCTTTAACGGTATAAATTTGGTTTTTGATAGTTGATGCATCATTAGTAGTAATTGAAGCAGCAATAACAGGTCTTGAAACACCACAAGCTCTACCGAGAGCAGTTTTTGATGGAACGAAAACGTAAGGAACGTTTTTATCTTCACAAAGTAAAGGTAAATGAAGTAAAATTTCAATTGGTTCAGTGTCTGCTGCCATAATGATAAATTCAGAGATACCTCTATTAAGTGTTTTGGTTGTTTCGTTAGCACCTTTTTTCAATTGTCTTAAATTTTGTGCTTGTTGGACTAAATCTAAGATTTGTTGAGAGAGTGCAGAGTCTGCAAGTGGGAAAGCCTTTGGGTTAACTGGGGTAGACATGTTGAGGGGAAGATAAGATAAGATACGGTTCCTTGCAAATGAGTAAAGCTCGCCTTGTCGAAAGGAAAGAAGAGGAAAGAAAGAGAAGAGAAGATAGAAAGAGAAGAAGTAAGTGAAAAAAAATAAGCAAGTGAAAAATTTTTTTTTTATCTTTTCCCGTTTAGTAAAGAAAAAGAGAAAAAGAGAAAAGCACGTCGACCGACCACACGTCTATCGACGCAGAAAGAAAATGCACCGATCGACTCATAGACTATCGACGCAAAGACTATCGACGCAAAGACTATCGACGCAGTACACGTCGATCGACTGCGCGCCGATCGACGTGATTTTCTCTTTTTCCCTCTTTTCTCTCTTTTTTGGCTGCTTTTTTTGTTCGCCCTTTTCGCCTTTTGTGCTTGTCCGAGTTGATTAACTGCAGCAACGCATTTTTTTGCTGCTTCTGCTCCTTCTTAAGCCTTTGCAACAACTGTCTGCTGCTTCCTGACACACACAACATGTCTGATCTCTGGTATGTACCCAATACATGTCTGCTACAAAACTGACTCTGCAATGGCTGTGCCCCGTTTCCACCTTCCCTTGCCCCCATTGCACCGCCAATTTGATCCTGAACTCGTTTCTCTGTTCCGACTCTTTGGATAAATATATACTAACTCTAATCACCCTTCTCTTTACCTTCCCTCCTGTTATTTATCATTAAAGTCCTGTTTACGCTCCTTTCTTTGGTTCAATTGGTTGTGCCGCTGCTATCATCTTCACTTGTTTCGGTGCTAGTTATGGTACCGCTAAATCTGGTGTAGGTATCTGTGCAACCTGTGTACTCAGACCAGATTTATTAATTAAAAATACCGTTCCAGTTATTATGGCAGGTATTATTGCAATTTACGGTTTAGTCGTTTCAGTTCTTATCTCTTCTTCACTTAAACAACAACAAGCTTTATATACAGGTTTTATTCAATTAGGTGCAGGTTTATCAGTCGGTTTAGCAGGTTTAGCTGCAGGTTTCGCAATTGGTATAGTCGGTGACGCCGGTGTTAGAGGTACTGCTCAACAACCAAGATTATTCGTTGGTATGATTTTAATCTTAATTTTCGCAGAAGTTTTGGGTTTATACGGTTTAATTGTTGCCTTATTGATGAACTCAAGAGCAACTCAAGACGTTATCTGTTAAAGCTAAAAATTTAAAAAATAACACAAAAAATCTACTTCCAAATCCAAATCCAAATCCAAATCCAAAAGGAGAAAATCGTTTCTTCTTTTTAATATAATCCTTGTATTACAAATTACAATAAAAAGTATATAATTATGTACATGTCTATCTATATATATACGTAATTATAGTTTGAAAAAAAAAATGAAAAAAAAATGTATTTATATATATATATATATATATGTCCTTTGTTAAATCTGACATCTATCACCGCCAATATATTCAACTACCTTACTGTAAACGTTGAACAATTTACTGAAAAACTCATTATCTTCTTCATTAACAAACACGTTACCGTGTTTCTTATAATATAGATAATTTTCATACCTGATTAAATCTTTCCTGCTGATTAATCCAATTAATTTACCTTTATCATCTTCAATTAATATTATCCTATTACCTAAACTAACAAACAAATCAAATATGGTAGAAATTGATGTATTCAAATTAACAATTAAATTTTCAAATTTAATTAAATTATCAAAATTCTCAAACTCTATTAATTCACTGCTATCCAAATCACCATCACTGTCTCGTACTTTTAAACTGTTAATTTTATTCAGTTTCTCATTACTTATAAACTGAAATTTATTTTTACTACTCTCATTCAATATTTTAATTAAATTATCCCTTTTTATTAAACCTAGTATTTTTTTATTAGCTAAATTATCAATTATTGGATACTCAAATTTATTAAACTCTAATATTTTATTCAAATTCTTCCTTTCCATTACATTTTCAATACAAATTATTTGACAAATCATTACCTCTCCAATAATTAAATTATCATCAATTAAATTTTCATGTTCTTCTTTTAAATCAATAAATGGTAATCCATTAAATTTAATCATTTGATCTGCAATACCTCCAAATCCTAAACTTAAAAATTTATCAACAATTTTAACACAAATTATAGTTATCATTGTTGGTATTATATATTTAATTGCTCCAGTTAATTCATACATTATAACAACAACACTAAATGTTAACCCCGTTATACCACTTAATGCAGCTCCTGCACCTAAAAATGCATATGTACCACTACTTATACCTGAACTCGAACTCGAACTCGAACTCGAACTCGAACTCGAATTCGAGCTTGAATTCAACTGTTCAATTAATAGTCCAATAAATTTACCAAATGTTGCACCAATTGTCATACTTGGTACAAATATACCACATGGTACTTTACTACCATAACTAACTATAACTAATAACATTCTTAAAATTGTTGCATAAAATAATTTAAATAATAAAAATAACCATTCAAAATTATTTAATTCATTTATTTTACAAATAAATTCATTACCATCTTTATCACTACATTCATTAAATAATAATTCCATAACTTTTGTCATATCTAACCTTAAAAAAATATTCCAATACCCTAATAAACTACTTAAAAAACATAAAATTAAAATTTCAATTAACCCAATATTTTCATTAAATTTTTTATTTAAAAATTCTTGCCTAAATGAAACAAATTTAATATTTAATTTACTAATTAAAACTCCATAAATTCCACCAAATATACCAATTATAATAAACCATCCAATTTCACTAAATTTCCAATCATTTAAATATCTAACTTCAAACATAACAATTTGTCCATTTTTTAATGGATCCCAAATTTTAAATGTTGAAATTGCAATTAATGATGTATAAAAAATTTTCCATAATCTAATTATTTTTAAATCATTATTAATTTCTTCAATTGAAAATAAAACTCCTCCAATTGGTGATCCAAATGCAACTGCAACTCCTGATCCTGCAGCTGCTGTTATAATATCTGATTTTTGTAAATTACTTTTAGAAAACCATTTAATTAAATTATTACAAATAAAATTTCCAATACATGATGCATAATGAACACTTGGACCTTCTTTACCAACGCATAATCCACTAGATATTGTAAATGGTAATGAAATTGCTTTAATTATAAATGTTTTAAATGATAAAAATTCATTATTTGAAAATCCTTGAACAATACATTTAACTTCACTTATACCACTACCTGCAGAATTTGGTGAAATTTTAATACAAAGTAAACTCGCAATTAATCCAAATATAATTGATAAAATTGTATAATAAATAAAATTTATAATTGAAAAATTAAAATTTAAAAGTTTTAAATTATTTAATTCTTCTGTAATTAAATTTAAAATTGCTGCAACTGATCCAATTAAAATTCCAACAATTGTTAATAAAATCCAAATTTGAAATGATGTCCAAATTCTCGATTTTATAACTGATAATGTGGAAATTTCATTAATTAATAATAGTATCGAAGATCTTGCACTATTCGAACTTAATGGTCTATCATTGCTAAAATTATTTAATTCTAAATTATCATCTTCAAAAATTTCATTATTTAAATTGTTGCTATTGCTATTACTATTACTATGATTATTCCGTTTATTTTTAATTTCTCTAAAATATTTATTGTTTTCATTGTATAATTCACTGGGCCAATCAACAGTCTTGAAATTATCAAATGATTTAGATAGTTTTTGAACTTTAGGATCACTATTATAAGCCTGTTGCCAATGCATTAGTTATTCCTTATATCGTTACTACAACAATAACACTACTTTCCCTCCAAAAAAACCTACATGAAACTCAAATTCGGTTTCGTAATTCAATGTAGCGATAATTTCCGTTTCCGGAGAGACCCAATTAGCGATTGTTAAAATCAGGAATAATAGACAATATGTTTCGTTAGAGAATAAATAAGTATATATTATATATATTGGATGCCTATACACCATGTATATAGGGGGGAAAGTGAGAGAGGGTGAAAGAAAGGAAATGAGAAAGAGAAAAAGAAAAAGAAAGAAAGAGGAAATGAAAATGGAAACGATATATATGAGTGGATAAAAATAATAGAATATACTTCAGTTAGATTCAAATTGGTTGTTTGTATCATTATAAGGAATTTCCTTTGTTGTATTGTTTTAAAATGTTGTATAATCTAATATGGTTGTATATAATTTTAGTTTGTTTGCCCCTGTTCTTTTTCTTTTTCTTTGTCTTTGTCTTTCTTATAGTTTCTTTAAATTATGTAGCTTTCTTTTTATATGATATTCTTTGGTTGGTTGTTTTTTTGTTGTTTACCATTTTATATAAGGTTATTTTTATTTTATTTTTTATTTTATTTTTATTTTGTTGTTATTGTTGCTGTTGTACAATGATTTTGATTAACCAACAACTAAAGTTTCAGCATCAGCAAATTCATATTGTGGGACTTCTAAATTAAGTGGAGCTGGACCTTTTCTAATTCTACCAGAAATATCATAATGGGAACCGTGACAAGGACAGAACCAACCACCGAAATCACCTGCTTCACCAATTGGAACACAACCTAAATGAGTACAAATACCTAACATAATTAACCATTCAGGATTTTTAGCTCTAGCAGAATCAGTTTCAGGATCTCTTAAAGTTGAAATATCACAATCATTTGCTTCTTCAATTTCTTCTGGTGTTCTATGTCTAATAAAAACTGGTTTACCTTGCCATTTAACGACAACATTTTTACCTAAAGGAATTGCATTTAATTTAACTTCAACTTTTGCCATTGCTAAAACATCTGCAGATGCTGACATAGTTGAAAGGAATGCTTCAACAGTTGATTTTGCTGCTGCTGCACCTAATAAACCATAAGAACCAACCATAAAATAAGTAAAATCTCTTGATTTATTAGTTGAACCTTTAGAAGAATTTAAATAATGAGTAAAATCTGGTGAATCATAAGTAGATTTTAATAATGGAGCTGTTGTAGAGATTGCTCTTGAACTAATTAATGATTTAGTTGCACTCTTTAATGATAATCTAGCTAACATTTTTTTATTATATTTTCTTAGTCAGTGATTTAAATCTTGATAAATAAATAGATAAATAAATAACTGTAAGTTTCAGGAAAACCACAAACACCAACCAGCCAGAAGGTCTAAGAAAACAGAATGCTGTAGCTGTACTCAAATCCTGAAAAAACAGACTCGCAATCCCAATCCACGCACAAATGAATAAAATCAAAATGCAGTCCTCTCATTGGTCGCCCTCATTTCTTCATTTCCTCACCGTCTCCCTTTTCCCACCCAATTTTATTAATTTTATTTAAATGCGCCACAAGTTTCTCAATTATTTGTGTTTGCGCCACACCAAACTCAATTTCTGCTCGCTGCGCCACGGTGGCGTAATGATTTAAAATTATTGAAAGCGGTGGCGCAGTTTCACTGCTGAAAGGCTCAGCTTCACCTTCACCTTCACCTTCAATACCTGCTTCTAGCTCTGCTTCTAGCTCTGCTTCTGTGATGTCCACTAATTCAGACACAGCTACGTGCCGTGGTGGAGCGTCTGCCATGCTGTACACTAACAATGAAAATAAACTACGTGGTTCTCCCCGTTTGCAGGCTACGTAGCAGTATAAAATTCCCTCTTGTTTTCTTATTTCCTCTTGTTTTTGTATCAGCTGCCAGAATTACTGCGTAGTTCGGTCCCCTGTGTCTTGTGTGTGTGAATAAAGACCAAAGCTTCCCGTAGCAGCTAGAACTGTGCCTTCACCCAGTACACCGACCAACGATACACCACACACAGCAAGAAGAAACGACTGGCTACAAAGCAAGAACACCGATCTGCTCAACACGGCGGTTTCCGCAGGTCGCGTCAGCTTTCTCCCTTTTCTGCTTTTTTGCTTTTTTTATAGACATATTAGTACATTAAACACAAATATAAAAACGAAAGTACATAATCGATTACATAATCTAGAAATAAAATATATATATAAATATAAATATAATATTGTATATATATGGTTACTATTTAAACAGTGGTAAGAAGAACAAAAAGGGTGATTGGTGAATTGGCGAGTTTAAAATTAACTTGTTGAAAAAAAAGGGGAGTGAGGAATGTGGAAGGACTAAGTATAGTTAGTTATAGTTATAGTTATAATAATAATAAATGAACGTAAAATCAAGGTCAAGGTCAAGGTCAAGGTCAAAATCAAAAAAATGAAAAATGAAAAATGAAAAAAGTGATTGATGAAAATCAGTAGATGAATAACAAATAAAACTATATTTCTTCCAAATTTATGTATCAATGAAAGTGTATACACAGCTAGTGTATTTTAATAAGTGATTCTATCAATTTTAATAAAAATAAGCTTTGAACCACAAAAATTTAAAATGTTGATCCTAAAATCATATTTCAAAATGAGAAAATTGAGAAAATAAAATTAATATTAATTTGTTTAATAGAAAACAAATTTAGCTTTACCTGAGGTAACAGCAACTGTACAACCATCAGATCCATTACCATTATATGATCCATTTTCATAATAACATTCACCATTAACAGTTGATGAACTATCATAAGCAACAATTTTAACATTATAATTAGCAGCAGATTTATTATTAGGATTTGGAATTAATGATAAATATGCAATACCATTAGTATAACCTGCACCAAAATTTAATGGAGCCCAATTACCAACACCTGAACCTGCTGTACCCCAAATACAACCATCAGTTTGTGAAACACCTGCATTATTAACATAATATTGAGCAGATGTTAATAAACCTTGCCATTGATAATAAGTATCTTCATTAACAGTTGTTAAATAATTTTCAGATCCTGCTTCAACAATTGTTGGAATAACCATATTTTCAGTACCTGGATAATCAGTTCTACAAATTGCAACTGATTCACTAATTTCTGAAACAACTCTTGCAGAATCAACACCCCATTCACATAAATAATTATTATTTGAATTGGTTTTATATAAATAACCATTTTTACAATATAAACCACCAACAGAAACTCCATTAGCTGGTTGATTTGAAGGCCATTGAGTTTTAGACATACCAGGTTGACATGCATAAGAACAATAAGTACCATCTTCACATGATCCACCAGTTGAAGTATCATCATGATATAAACCTGACCAACCACCAAATCCTAAATAATCTAATGAAACAACACCTTGACCACTTGGGAATTCTGAACATGGAACAACACCATCAGAAAATTCTTGTGTTGGATTTGAATAAGCACCTAATAAATCGGAACTTGTTTTATAACTTTTTGAAGAGGATGAGGCAGCTGATGTAGTTTCTGCAGAAGATGATGATTCAGAAGATGATGAATCAGCTGTTGAATCACTTGTTGAATCAGTAGTTGCATTAGTAGTTGAATCTGCTGTACTAGTAGATTCAGGTTCTGATGTAGAAGTTGAAATTTCAGTTGGTTCATAAGTGATACCTTCACCATCAACTGTGACAGTGACGTAAACGTAATCATAAGCGACAGCTCTTTTATGTTGATGATGCATATGATAAGTTTGAGTTGTAGTACAGTCTTCAACATCATCTGCTTTAACATGAGATGCTAATAAAGTTGCAATTGCAAATAAGGAGGATGTAGTTAATCTCATTTTTAATTAATTAATTAATTAGTTGATTTGTTCTTTTCTTTTCTTTTCTTTTCTTATCGAATTGATTCAATTGAATTCAGTTGCAGTTTATTTTATTGTTATTAACTTCTGTGGTATGAGCAAAACAAAACAAGGGAAGAGAGACAAATAGAAACATAGTTAGTATACGTGTTGAGGATAGAATTAGAATTTCAGTCTTTCAAGGGATGCCTCCCACACCAAACGGAAACGTAAACAACAAAAGAGAAAAAAAAAAGAGAAAAACGCGAATCGCGAACCGCGAATGTTTTTTTTTTTTCGGTTTCCTAGTTGCTGGTTTTAGTGTTTCAGATTGGGAGCTTGTTTTTGTTAATTGGTGGTGTTGGCAGAAACCCGCTGAATTGATATTAATAGACTTGAATGTAGGTGTATGTATTTGAATACAGTATATTTATATGAATGTGCAGTGAGTGGTAAAGATATGAACATTATGTTCATATGCACTTGTAACGTGTAGTTGTTTTTAGTACTTACAGTAAGATTGAATATCTGTTTCTAAATATAGATGATTCAAAATAAAAGGAATGTAAAGTAGTTGGAAATAAATTTTGCTATTATTAAGTTTGAACTTGATAACTTAAAAGATATTATTAAGTTGAGTGTTAAAAGGAATGACTGAAGTTAGTGTAAGTAAGTTCTACTTGGAGAAAGAAAGAGAAAGAGAAAAGAGAGGTGAAGGGAAGAGAAACAAGATAAAATCAAAAGGCAAAAACCAAAGAAGAAGAGGCACAACAGCTAAAGCAGTCAAACAAAAAAAAAGTAGGAATTGGACTTAAAAAAAAGGGAAAAGGAAAACACACGCAAACGCACCGAGCTGGGAAACTAAGAAAACATGAGTTTTTGCTAACGAAAACAAAACGCTTCTCGCGTGAAGCGAACTTTCCCCGCCACTTTGTGGCGTCATGTGTGGCTTGTTATGCGGCTTGTTATGCGGCATATTTAAATAAGTCTTTTTCCTTTTTGAGCCGCACATTTAAACAAGAAAAAAAAAAGCTTTTTTTTTTTAGTTTTGTATTTTTTCCAGCTTTTCCAGTAAAAATGTGCGGCTTATTTTTTTTTACATGTTTGCCAAAAGAAGCTACAAATGCAGTCCCGGTTTTCCACGGCCCCGGAGGAAAACTTGTGGTTTTTTGCAGCTTTTTTGCAGCTTTTTTGCCCTTTTTTCTTTTTTTGCCTACGGGCCACTTTTTCCCACGCGGGCGCTTATATTAAATAAATTTTGATTGATTCACGGGTGGCGAAGGAGTTATTACATGTATTTTTTTCTGTTTCTGTTTTTTTAACTCTGTTTCACCTAATTTATATTATCATACCCTTTTTTTTTCTTGGTTGTTGCAGTTTTATCCCTATTTCTTGCTACTTCCCCCCTTTTTCCCCCTTTTTCTCCCTTTTCTTCTGCTCTCTGTTATCTCCAACTTGCTTGCTTGTGTTGTTATACCATCTTATTGTTATTATTATCAGCTAATACCTTATCTTATCACCTTTATTACATCTTGTTTGTTTTTCTTGCCTTATATTTTTAGCAATATTTAATAACATAAAAACTAAACATTTTATTTTAACAACATTTAAGAATAAACAAATTAAGAATTTAACTTTTTTAAATCCATTTTTATATATTATATTCAATATATATATTTGATATATATATATATATATTTGGTATATATATATATATTTGGTATATATATATTTGATATATATATATATACATATCTTCTTATTTCACATATAATTTATTAATTAATTACTCTTTTTACATGTCAAACCAAATATTTAACGAAGGTCCAACAACCTCTCAACATATAGAATCAAATGATGATAATCATTTTCAAAATACAACTTTTAAATTAAAGAGAACTCGTTCTATGGGATTATTAGATAATTTTATTGCACCTTCTTCAAAATTAGATTCAACAATTAAAGAAAATAATAATTCTAAATTAGATTCAAAAAAATTAACTTCAGGTTCTTATATACCTCAAGAAACTTTATCAAAATTAAAATTAGTTAATAATTCAAATTCTAATTCAAGTTCTAATTCAAGTTCTAATTCAAATTCTAATTCACATGTAAATTCAAATAAAAATATTCAATCAAACAATGGCTCTTTATTCCCACTTTCAAAATCTCAAATTAATAATAATATCAATAATCCCTGCAGTAATTTACAAATTCATTCAAATTCTCCTCAAAGTTTCCAATCCGATGATAACGATTTTAGTGATGATTTATATACTTCAGAAGATTCATTATCTTCTTCTGGTTCTTCAATAAATAATTTAAATTGTACAAATTCTTCAAATATTTGTTTAATACCTAAACATCAATTAAAGAAAATGATGAATTCACATTTAAATTCAAATTCAAATCCAAACCCCAATTTAAATTTAAATTCAAATTCAAGCTCTCCTTATAATTCTCCTTCTCCAAATCAATCAACTGAATTTTATAATCCAAATATAACACAAGAACATACTGATATAACTAATTTATTACATGATGATATTGACGTTAAAGATGCTCCAAAAGAACATGTAGATTATTTAACTCATAAATGGGATGAAAATGAAATTTCTAAATCTTGGAAATTTGTAGTTTTAAGGAGAAGTGATGTTGCAGATTCTGCTAGATTAGAAAATGCTTCTTGGAGAACTTGGGCTCAAACTCGTTTAGGTTTAAAAACTATATCTCCAGAAGATTTAAATTGGTCAAAAGATACAGATGTTACTTGGCTTTATGGTCCAGTTATTAAATCTGATAATTCTAAATCTTTTAATTCCTCACCTTGTTCTACCTCTAATAATACTACTACTAATAATAATAATAATAATAATTTACATTCAATTAATATTACTCGTCAAAATTCAGATAATCATACTTTTATTAATACAAATAACTCATCAAATTTAATGAATAATACCAATCAATTAATTAATAACAATAAAAATGATATTAAAAATGAAAATGATATTAAAAATAACATTTTCTCAAATAATTCTTTCCTAAGCAAAAATGATGATAATTTAAATAATAGTAAAGATAGTTTAAATAATTTAAAATCTAATGACGATTCATCTGATCATTTAAAATCAATTTTAAAGAAAAAATCAAATGTCGAAAAAATGATTAGTGAAGCAAGTTATAGTAGATTACAACATTTATTAGAAAATAGAGAAAATAAATTAAAATCAAATGAATCATCACCTGTTTTAGAACCAACTTCAAATAATTCACTTCATTCGAGTTTTTCAAATGAAACTATTACAAATAGAAATTTCAAAAATTCTTTATTAAATAATAATCATTCTTATTCAACTTTAACTTCTTCTAAAAATAATAAATCAAATAATAATATTCATCATATTAAATCTTCATTAAAAAATTCTCTTTTACATATTCAACAAAATGATCATAGTATTAATAGTAGTAATAATAATAATAATATTAATAATTCAAAATCTCAGAAACATATCCATTTTAATATGAGAGTGGATCAATGTATTGCATTGGATAAACCAATTTATAGTGATGAAGAATTTGCTGATAATGATGATAATGATGATCATATTTATGCAGATTCTTCAGATGATGACTATAATGATTCAATTTCTAAAATGAATTCAATTAATTCAGAAAAAAATACCGATAAAGAACATTTTAGTGAAGATGAAATAATTAATGATTTATCAGATTATGATTCAGATTCAGATTCAGAAGACGATGAAGACGATGAAGGATTTGTTTTGAATCCAACAGGTAATAGTAATATATCTCATAAACCTAAAAAAAATAATAGTATTAATAAGAATAGTAATAATAATAATAATAATACTACTACTACTACTACTAATACTAATAATAGTTTAAAAGTTCACGCTTTAACATCTAAAAATTCAACAGATTTAAAATTATCTCATACAAGTACAGATAATTCAACAAATAGTACAGTTACAACTATTGCTCCTTTACCTGCAACTACATTAAAATTTGGATCCGATGATGAATTTGAGCAAAATTCTTCTTCTTCAAATAATACTAATAATTTAAATAATAATAGAATGAATACAGTTTCTCATAATACTAAAACAAATAGAGGTTATGATTATTATTATGATTATAATACTGTTTATAGTAATAATTCAAATCCTTCAATTTATCAACAACAAAATAATGTTAATGCCGATGTTGAAATGTATGACGTTCCTGAAGGTTTCCAAATTAATGATAATGAAGTTATTAATAATTCATCACCTCTTATTACTAATTCACCTTATATTTTTTCAAATAATAGTTCAGTTAATGCTTCACCTTTATTATTACCACAACCAACCATTTGTTCAAATGGAAATTCAATTTCTACATTCAATGCTCCTATCATTGTTGATGTACCTGATAGTTTTATGAATGATATGACATCTAATGATTCTGCTACTAACAATAATATTATTGGTACTACCACTAATAATACTAGTACTAATACTAGTACTATTACTAATAATAGTAATCATAATAACGACGTTGATCATTTTGGATTGAAAAGAAGTACATCTATTGGATCCAATAATAGTGGTAATAATAATTCATTATCATCTATTAAACTGGGACTAAGTGGATTGGATCTAAGTAACTCAGGATTAAAAAGAAGTACAGGTGCTGGAAGTAAACCACAATTATTTCAATTGAGTCAAAATTTAAATGAAATAAAACCAAATTTATCAAAATTTTCAGATAATAATAAACCAAAATCGGGATTCTCATTTTCTAACAACAGTGAAAGTGATTCAGATTCAGAAATGATGGATTTATCAGATTGTGAAAATAATAATGATGAAGAAACTCAAAAATCAACAATTAATTTAGTAAATGCCGTTAAAACTGCTGCATCTATTAGCTCTTTATCTGATTTAAATAGGCAATACAGTGGTTTTAATGTTCGTAATACCTCAGGTTTTTCATTTAATAATGAAGATGATAACAGTGAAAGTGAAAGTGAAAGTGGAAGTGAAAGCGAAAGCGACGACGGAGTGATTATTAAAAGGAAACCTCATTTTGGAGTTAATTGATTAAGGTTAATTATGGAATTGATCTTGGTTGTATATAAAAACATATCTATCAAAACACTTATATTTGGTGATCTACTGAAGGAATTAAGAAGAGAAACAAAAAGAGTTTGAATAATACTGTTTGAACAAAAAAAAAGTTGAATGCAACTCATGTTTAAGGGAAAATGAAAATGGAAATGGAAATGAAAATGAAAACTGTCTTGTAGATTCAAACTAGCTACATTCGGAAAAATGAAAAATAATAATACTAATAATAATAAAAAAAAAGTTTTAAAATTTGAAAATTAAATATTTCTTTATAAATATTTTTTATACATACTGTTATTACCTATTTTGCTTTCGGTCATTGTTTGGGTTTGGTTGATTTATTCGATTATTATTGATGTCCTAGCACTTTGCTAGTTTTTGCTTTTCTTCCTACTATTTTTTGTGTGTGTGTTCTACAACATGTAGTATACACCTTTACGACTTATTTGCGTTTTATTGTATTTGATGTCCTCCCCTCCGTTTTTTTTCCTCGTTATGCTCCACTTATTTACTTTTTTTTTTACACATTCACATATATATACGTATACTATATATATTATCTCCCTGTACATATGAAATAAATGATATTAAATTTAATCGTTTTTGCTTTTACGCAAAGCAGCCCAAACATCTGATAAGTGAAATTTTACTCTAAAAATTGCTAAAATGATAAATCTTGGTACAACAGCAACGATTCTAGGTAATATTGACCAACTACCTAAATAAATATCAACAGTTGATTTTGGAGTTTTCTCAATTGCGTCAACTGCTTTCTTTGCATAAACTGAAGGTTCCATTGGTTTATTACGTTCAGCAAATTTTTGTCTTTCTTCAAAAGCTTTCCTCATTGGCTCAATATTATAAATACTATCATTTGGTAAAGGTCTCTTATCTGCAATATTAGTTTTAACACCACCTGTTATAAAATGTTTAACTTTAACATCAAAAGGCTCTAATTCAAATTGTAAAACATTTGCATATTGTCCAATAGCTGATTTACTTGCACCATAAACTGAACCCCACGGAAATGGGCAATAACCACCACAAGATCCTGTAAATGCAAAAGTACCTTGATTTTCAATAACTAATCTTGAAAATTTATGAACTATACGAACTGGTCCAATAAAATTTGTATTCATACATTGAACTAAGGCATCATCTGGAACGTCAATACCTGGGAAAGTACATGAAGATCCTGCATTATTATAAACAACGTCAAGACCTTTTCTTAATTTCAAATTCTCAAGTTCATTTATAATATATTCATAACCTTTATCAATCGAATCAAGTGAAGAAACATCCATTTCGAAAAGGTGTATTTTATCAGGATAATCTGCTTTAATATCACTCATTGAGTTTGTTGATCTTGCACATGCGAAAACGTGGTACCCTCTTGAAGCAAATTCTAAAGCTAAGTGATGTCCAATACCCGAGGAGCATCCTGTGATCAATGCTGTCTTGCTGTGTGATTCCGACATGTCCTTGTATGTATCTCTGCACAACGGTGGTCCCCTACACACTCTTAATCAGTGCTTATACATCGTGTCTGCGATTTTTAGCAAGTCGAGGTTTCTCAAATTTCCTCTCTCTTCTGTGTTAATTAGCCAAACATGGATTACTACTACTTTTCTTCCTAGTTTCACCACCCAGGGGTTACGCAATTGACAGATATCAGAGATGAGCAAATACAGTCGTGTTGAGACTACAGACAATTTGGATTTTGACACCAATCAAGGCCATGACGATTTTCAAATTGATGATACCAATGACGATATATTTATAACACCTGATGTTGAAACGCCGCTAAGTAAAGAGTCTAAACCAGGGGTTACGAAATCTAATACAGAAATACCTAGTGGTAGTATTAACAATGGATTGAATGATAGTAATAGCAGCAGTAATAACAATAATAATACCAATTTTTTCAATTTATCATCGTTTATTACACCACAGTTACCATCTATTGTTCAAATTGAGACTAGAGAGAGACCGTTTACTGGTGGTAATACACTTGACGAATCAGTTTTAACAACCTTATATAGAGACCTGTCAACAATTGGTGATAAATTGTTATCAATTCTTTGGCCGCTTAGACTACGACAATCACTTATTAGCGTTCGTAAAATAAGTAATAGATTTACAAACGGTTCAGGTAATGACGTTGAAGATGTTATAGTTAATGATAATAGTACTGGTAATAATGAGAATGGATTAGAAAATGAAGAATACTCGTTGAATACAATGAATAAAATTAGAGATTGGGATTTATGGGGACCATTGGTTTTAAATTTGTCATTTAGTTTAATAATTACATATTTACAGTCTAAAAGTATTGACAAATCTAATGATAATGATACATCAAGTCAAATATTTAGTGGAGCCTTCACATTAATCTGGACATCGTTAGCAGTATTATCTATTAATATTCAATTATTAACACCGGTTCAACAACAATTGGAAAATGGTAATATGACTAATGGTATAATTGGATTATCATTTTTCCAATGTATTAGTTTATTAAGTTATGCATTATTCCCTGTTATTTTAGGTGGTTTCACATCGATATTTATACCATTCAAATTTGTTAGATTGATTATTAATATTTTAATGTTATGTTGGTCATTGTTATGTACTTGGTTAATATTGGCAATTGTTAATAATTGTAAAACGCAAGGAAGTTTATCATCGACTTTTGATATTATCAATGGCAACGAAGACGATTCAAGTGCAGGCGATAAGAGGATTTTCCTGATGATATATCCAGTCTTTTTGGTTTTCGGGCTTTTCTCGTGGTTCTGTGTTATTGTATGAAGAACTTGTAATGCTCTCATAACTTATCTTTTATTATATATAAACATTTATATACTTTGTACGTACACAAGTTAAAATTAGCAACGTATTATGGAAAAGCAAAAAAAAAATGGGGGGGGGGTAGAAATCGTCTTTATTCTTCAGGTATATTGAAATATTCCCTTATATCGGCTTTAGACATTCCCGAAGAGGTGGAGTCTGCAATGAAAGTTACTAAAATATTCAAATTATCCATCATAATTTCAATATATTCATTTATCAAATTCAAATTATCCTCTCTTTTGCTTAAACTTTCTGGGTTGTTCAATTCAATTGATTCAATTTCATCCAGTAATTTTAAATTCAGTTCACGTAACTGATTAACTTTTGATAATTTTAAATCTCTCTGACTTGATTTTTGTCTATTCAACTTCAACTCTTCGATTTCACTGTCGCAATCGTTGATACTTGTAACCAATTCATTTTTAGTTCCGGATAATTTGATAAAATCTTGGTTCAACTTTTTAACTGAAGTATATTTGAAAGACCAATATATATTTGAAATTCCACATTTCTCACAATTAACTAGATTATCGTCAATTAAGAGTTTCAAAATGTCTTTTATTTGCATCGAGCTTATACCAGTTTTTTTACTTCCGATGGTTTCAACTTCTTTGATGTTGTACATAGTATGTGTGCCTTGGAACCATTTTAGCAACTTACACTGTTTCTCTTCAATAGAAAGTCCTCTTTTTGGTGGCTTGACATTGTTTTACGAAAGGTAAGGGCGAAACACTATCGGGTGGCATCTAGTTAGTAACTACGGAACATGACAAAAAAACACAAGAAGGAGGGGGTTGTCTGTTACCATGATAGTAGATGTATTTATCTGAAGAACGTAAATATATATAAACTAAACAGAAACTGTATAAAAAAAAAGGAGATAAAAAAAACATGCTGCAAACATTCACATAAATCTTCCACATTGTGAAGATAAAGACACAGCAAGTGGACCACCAAGTAATGCCAGCAGTTGGGCTTCGGACAATTGTTGTTTGCTGTGGATTCTGTCTAATGTTTGCATTTTATTGACTAATTGATGTGTCTTTTTGAATAAATCGTTGTCTTTTATTCTATTTACTTTCAATATTTTGTTTGATATTAGTAGTTTGTTCTCATAAGGTAATCTATAATTTCCAATTGCTTGTAAGATACAAGAAATATACAATATCCATTTATCACTATTTTTGAAAACGTTACTCAATTGAACGGATTCGTGATTTGATAAATGTAGGGTATTTGAACGAATATGATATTTTAAAGGATCGTTTTCAATGTCTTGGCATAAAGTTAATAAATATTTTAAATCGAGTGGAGAATGTGGTGGCTCGATCAGATTACCATAAATTGAGTTTGATATTACGAAAAGGGATTTTTTGATTAATGCCAATTTAGAGCATCCTGCAGGGTATCTACCTTTAACTGAATCGGATATCCATTTGGGTATATCTATGAATGAATTAAATCTTGCAATTAATAAATTATCTATATTAAGATTTGGTAACGAAAGTCGATAAAAGATACCTTTGATTGAACACCAATGAGAGAAAGCTCTTAAAGCATTATAAACGTCAAAAGACGATAATGCGGAGTCTGTGCAATTATCTTTTATTAAATTTCTTAATGCAAAACCTTCTAGATTTGGTGAAGAAACGTTATGATCAGTTTGGAAGAAATTAATTTTCGTTGCTGTTAAAATCAGTGATCCTAAAATAATCAAATCGTCTCTTAATTGAGAGTCTACATTCGAGATATAGTTGAGTGCTTCAAGTTCGTTATTATCTTCATAAATATCGTAAAATGAGTTATCAATTGATGTGATTTTAGAAGACTCATCATACCATTTATTTAGTTCAATTTCTCTTGAAGTGAATATAATAGCTAAAGAAAGTTTCTTATAGTCTTGTAAAATAGAACCACAAGATTTCAAAATGTGATACGAGGAAAGAATTGAATAGTTTTTCTTATAATCGTCGTAGTTTTCTGCAACTATCAAGTGTTTGTTCTCATCTTGGACCCTTATAAACTGACCAGCAGAGGTAAGTCTGTATTTTTTCCCATTTTTCGAATATGCATTGTCATTGGAGTTTTTCAGAGAGCTCTGTTGCTCAATTATGGCATCACAGACGTTCACTAGGTTGTTTGAAATGTCCTGAAGCATTGGTGTGTGCCGAAAGGAAGAATGAAAAAGCGTGTCTCAGCAAACTGCAAACAGTAAACAACAATAACAAAGAAAAGAAGAAAAAAGAAGAAAAAAGAAGAAAAAAGAAACTCTCCGGAAAAACCTCGTTGCTGTCGACGCGTCGTTGCCCGCCAATTTATTTTTGTCCAAGCTGCGTTGCTGGGCGATGGCACTAAAAAAAAGAAAAGAGAAGGAAGAAAAAAGAAAAAAAAAATTTTTTGCGACGCGTTGACACTTTTTTCGTCGTGTGCGGTTTTGCTTGTTCGTGGCGGTTTTTCCGGCCACTGCGCCTCTGTTTGTGTTTGCTTCATCGGCGAGTTGTTTCGTTTTGGTTCTCGTTTTCCAGTTGCTCTCTTTCTTCCCTTTCTTTGCGTTTTTTCTTCCTGCAAAGCCAGACATTTTCAGCTAACAGCAGCTTGTTCTTTACTCGGCCACCCCCTACACAGAATGACGCTTATATCCATTGCATTTTTCCCCTTTGTCTGGCTGCTCTGTGTTTTGGCCGCAGATCCGTTAAATACAACTACAAACACTCTGAACACAGTCCTTACAACTGCTGCTGTTGTGCCAGATACAGCTGCTACTCTACCTACAACTACAAACACGAATACTTTACTAACAACTGTCAATACTGCCACTCTTCCAACAACTACTTTACTTAACACCGCTGCAACTACTGCTGATCCGGATGCTGTAACAACCGCTACACCTGTTTTAGCAACTGACGCTGTAACTACCAATACAGCTAAAACAACTCCTTTGGTAACTGCCAAAACTACGAATACTAATACCCTTAATACAGCAACTACAGGCACTGCTACCACTGGAACAGCCACTACTGGTGCTGATACAATCACTACTGGTACTGCTACTACTGGTACAGGCACAACCACTACAGGTACAGGTGCAACTACTAAAACTACTAGAAAAAAGAAAACTACCACATCAAAAGTGCAAACTATTGTCTGGCTTACATCAACCTTGCCAAACAAAGTAACCACAGTTTACTCGTCTGATTGGGTACAGACTTTTACTTCAATGTATCAAACAGTACAAACACCTCCTTCTGGATCAATTGGTTTAGGTACCATCAAAGGTACGGTTGGAACTACCAGAACTTACGAAACTATTGAAATATGATATATTCCGTTTCCGTTTTCTTTCTATACACTGTCACATGCATTGAAGTTGATGCATTACCCCCTAAACTATTCTTTTGTTTTTGTTTTTGTTTTTGTTTTTTTTTTGTTTTTTTTTTTTAAGAAAAAAAAAGTTTGAAATTATTACTTCTCATTACACATACTATAAATAACATCACAGCATTATGCAACAACTCATTTGTTTTACTATTACATCCATATGAAATATCCATATTTCTTTTAGACACTAACAACTAGAAAAAAAATACAATTTATATATATCATTTGTCTGGTCTTGGATACCTGTCCATATTATATCCCTTCGTCATAAGGTATTAAAGATCTCATTTTAGTTTTTTTATATTTTATCTACTTATAGTTATATTTTATACTAAATCTTTTTTAACCCCAAAACATACCCCGATACTTGCTTCCATATTTTTTTTTGACAAACCATATGAGCTATTTTTAGTACATTAACTATACATATATTCATTATATACATAAATTTATAAATGTATTATTATATATTATACAAATTATTTTTTACTTCACCAAAAATGTTAGAAATTGTTACACCCTGTATCTTACTCTTGATTATCAGATAAAGACTGGCCATTCTCTTCCTCTTCATCTACACCAAACTCCATTGGATCATATTTACTTCTCAAACTATCCCTATTCTCAATCTCAGACTTGGTAGGTTCAGTAATGAACATATTGATTTGATCATATGTTGATTCTTTGATCTTAGGAATAAGATATGGATCAATTCTACATTTCTTTAATTCAACTTTACCAGAAATAGGTAAATAATAAGCATTACCTGATTTCTCATCAAACGTAATAGCTAATTGACGTAATGATTCAATAGATTTAATCGATCCATCATAATCTCTTTGTTTTTTGAATGTATAACTTTTATTTAAATCTGTCGTTAATTCATCTAATTCTTTATCATCTATTGGTGCATTCTCTGTTTCATCGTTGATTTTCTCTTTTATTTTATTAGCTTCTATCTCATTACTTAAATAAAATGAAACTAATTTAGTATTTTTATTTAATTCAATTTCTCTAAATAATGAAGTTAATAATTTCGGATCATCGATAGATTTAATTGAGTCTTTATTTCCTTTATTTTTAGAAATACTTGCAGAACTCATAAATTTAACATCAATGAATTCCTCATCTAACATTGAAGTATCTGGTAAAAATTTCCAAATTTTTTTAGCTTTAAGATGTTTCTTAGTTGGATGCTTTAATTTGCTTATATCCGATTGATTTGTAAACATATCAACAACAGTTTTTAATTGATTTTTAGCATTTAATTCATTATCTTGTTTGATATTATTCATTTTCAGACTTTGGTTATTAGTGGCTTTATTAATATCTGAAGATATATATTGCGTTCTTCTAAGGAAACTAACATTCTCGGATTTAGTTTTAATATTCTTATTAGGATCTGCTAATAAAAGTTGATCACTTGGATGTAATGGAATGTTTAACCCATTATATTTTAATCCATAAATAATATCATTATCTGGTAAATTCATTAAATTCATATTCATACCTAAATCATCATTTAATTTGATTAAATTCTTGAAATTTTCTTTCCTAAAAAATGATGAAACTAAATTTGTTAATTCTCCCTGATTTAATTCAATCTCTTTCTCGTTTTTCTCATCTTTTAATAATTTGGGTGGACATGCAATAGGTGGAAGATTATTAGAATATCTAACTTTAGCAACATATTGAATCTTCGTTTTATAGCTTGGATGTTGTGGATTTATTGCAATGTTAATATTGTTACTTGGTTTATTACTTTTATCAACACTGGTTTCCTTAACCTCATCTGGAATCTCAACTGGTCCAGCACTGCTATTCAAATTTTTCTCGGTGGAAGCATCTACTGCTTCAGCTACTATCTCATCAGCCATATTCTGTCCTGTGTCCTGTGTCCGGTCCTGTATGCCGTTTATCTGCCCTCTTCTCCCGATCTCTCTTCCGTCAAGCAAACGTTTCTGTTTCTTCGGTTTCGTCTGTGTGTCGCAGTTCGCGAGAGTTCCCCAAAACGGCAATTCCCAGAACATGAAAAGTTGACACACTCCAGTTCAGTAATTCACACACACAAAAATGGAAAATTGATGCCAGTTCCAGGATCTGTGATGATGGGGCCACTGTTTGATGGCATCACCTTCACAGGGACACATCTGGGTGCAAATGAGAAAAAGAAGATGATGCAAATGGTTTTGGAAATGGGCGGGCTCATTGACCATAATCTAACTCCACATACAAATGTTCTAATCGTGGGTGATATAAATACTGAAAAAGTCAAATATTGCTTACAAAATAGAACTGATATAACGTTATTATACCCAAATGATTTATCCGATATTTATAAACGATATATTGGAAATGAACCGAATTTAAGTTTGAAAAATTTAGACGATTATCCGTGGCCAATTTTCAATTCCTGTTTCTTTTGTTTATCGAGATTAAGAGATGTGGAGAATACTTGTTTCTCTAAACCTTATATCACTAAATTAATTGAACATTTTGGTGGTACATCAACTGCTGCTTTGTCTCCAAATATTAATTATTTGATAACCGATAAAAGAGATGGTAAACGTTATGAGAGTGCTATCAAGTGGAATATATTACCTGTACATCCGAAATGGATCATAGATTGTTGTAATTGTCAAAGAATTTTAGATCCATCCTTATATGATATTTCTCAAATTGACTCCATTTCCATGATTGGCGTTGGTTCTCACAAAAGTATTCGTAATATAGTCGATTATGGTACAATAATCGATAATCCAATATGGGAGAAGTTAACACGATTGGGTAATTCACCTTCAAAATCTAAAGTCGAATTGACTCGAAATAATGAAAACTTCCCTGATTTAATCACCGATGATAAAAATTTTAATAAAAGAAGGAAAAATGGGATCTTCAACGGATTTGTTTTTGCATGTTTTGGTTTTAATGAATCACAAACCGATAAACTTTCGGAAATTTTAAAGAAAAATGGTGCAGAAGTTCAAGATAATTATGATTTGAATTTAACGCATATAATAATACCCTCATCTTTTACAATTGACTTAATACCTGAAAAAATTGATAGATTGCAAGATATCTCAGATACAAAAATATTAAACGAATGGTTTATCGAACGTTGTTTATACTATAAAAAAATAGTTAACGATTCTTGGTCTTTACCTGCAAAGAAACTATCTTTGGATTATAAATTGAATATACATATCACTGGATTTTTAAATATTGAAAATTTACATTTGACGAAACTAATCAAAAATCTAAATTTAACATTATCTAAAAATTTTAATGAAAATTGTGATTTTTTAATAGCTAATTTATCATCATTGGGGTTAAATAGAGATAACTCTGCTCAATTGTTTGAATATAAATTTAATGACATTCTTATATTAGACACATTATCCAATGACTCAACTATCGCATTAACTAAAAAGAAAATCAATTCTGCTAAAAAATGGAATATACCTGTGTTAAGTTTAGCATTCATTTGGGAACTGTCACAAACTGGGATTTTACCTAACGTTTTAGACTCAAAGTGGTGTATTTTTGCTCCAAGGAGTCTAAGACCTGCTAATAATTTCTTAGAATATGTAAGAAGTATATCTGGCCGTACCCTTCAGACTCAAAAATCTGACGAAAATTTAGACAAATCACCAAAAAGATCAAATAATGACAATTTCAGTAACATTAATCCATCATCTAATGAATCACCAATAAAATTACCTACACAACTACCTTCACCATCCAAAAAGAAATCCAAAAAATGGGTAAAACTTATAGGCACAGCTACTGAATCACAGATTAAATCAACGGATTTGGAGGATAGTATAACTTTTAAAAGTGCACGTAAATTAACGTTTGACGATAACGATATCGGTAACAATAATTCCAAAAGGAACATCCATGATGATTATAACAATGATGAAGAATCGCCTATTTTTAAAAGGGCTAAACGGTAACATAATGGCATAGGCTTGTATGCCATCGTGGAAGGGAAACAAGCAAAAAAAAAGCAGGCTACCATGGTTCTATAAAATGTATTCTACAAAATTAAACTATCTCTTATATAAATATATATACACATATTGCAATGTGTATGTAACTAATCAGTCTCCGGAATTGTATTTGCTGCTGCCTTCTTTGACTGTGTTTTTATTATTTGTACAGCCATTAGGGTCATCACTGCATGATATTGATTCTTCACTAATATCACTTTGTGGATTTTCTCTACTTCTTTCACTTATAAAACTTACAGGTCTTTCACCATCGAGTTCATAATCATAAGTAAAATGTTTCCATCTATCACTTGCGTATTTACCACCTAATTTGCTATCTTGGGGTGTATTGATTTTAACTGTTTTGTTATTCTTACTAGATGCACTACTTCTTCTTCTTCTTTGATTTTTGCGTTTTGACATTGCATGTTTATTGGAATCAACAGTATCAACGTGAATACCTGCAATATCATTGGACATTCCTGCAGCTTTACGTGTAATTCTTGCTTCGGATAATCTACGTTGGATTTCATCACTGTTATTACCACCACCACCAAATGTGAATTGCCTAAACAATTTATTACTTGATGAAGATTGTTTATTTATTATTGATGGTCTTTTATTATTCGTTTTCGTATCCTTAGATTTATTTTTCTTTGATTCTTGCAATCCTGCTCCTAACTCCTTTTCAATCTTATTCCCTGTACGTGTTAAGACTTTACTTAATATTCCACCATTATCTTGATCATTGTCATTGGTAACTCCTTCACCTTTCTCAATATCAGGAGATGGTGCTCTTGAGACTGTCCTTGACAATACACGCATAAGCTTAGAACTAACTTTCTCTTCCTCTGGATCATAAGGATTTTCCATATATCTACCGTTATCATCAATACTATTCCTATTGTTCATATTAACAATTTTACTATTACCAGAATAAGCACTTACACCACTGTAATTGCTATTATCTTCATCTTCTTCATCTTCATTACTAATAGAGCTTTGTGCTTCTTCACTATTATCATTTTCTTCCAATAATTCATCCAAATTATTAGGAGGCACATTTGATTCAACAATTGAAGGTTGATAAGCGGATGCGATAGTTTTCTCTTTCTGTAATGGTTCACCCATATCAACTACGGGGAAAACACCTTTTGGAGATCTCAACTGTTTTGAATTTCTTGATCTAATAGATGAAGCGTTGGTTTGAATTCTCGACAATCCCGTTGCAGTAGATCTTGTAGTTGCAACACGAGAAAGTCCACTTTCCAAATCTGGTTTGAATTCATGGATTGATGAAGTATCTGAATCTGATGAAGAAGTTGGCATAGTAGTTGGAACACGCACAACTCTTGAATCCATATTAAGCATTGGTTGTTCATCACGCTCTTCATAAGCTGGTAAATTCAACTTCTTCATATCATTTTCTATAACGTATAAATGTAGGAACCAAGGAATGACAACACCGAAAAATGAACCACCAATAATATTACCAATTGCACCAGATAACATAATTTTCCAAAAATAGTGACCAAATCCGTAACCACAATCATTGAAAATACCCGCAGGTACTAAAAACATATCAGCAACTACATGTGTAAATCCCATTGCAACGAATGTGAAAATTGGTAGAAAAATCATTAAAAATTTAACATGTAAAGGTTTAACCATGATTTGTAAATAAACTGCCAAACAAACAAAAAAATTACCGGCAATACCTTTTAACATTGTTTCAACAAATGAGAAACTATCTTTAGATTTACAAATTGCAACACTACCGGTAACGTAGACTTCTTGTTTGAAGACTCCTGAACAATAACATATAACATAAACAACAAAAATAGTTGCAGCTAAATTAACCCAAAAAGAAACAAACCAAGAAATGAATAAGTCCATCAATGTAACTGCACCACGCATAACACCAACAGAAAAGAATAAAATATTAGAATTAAATAATTCCATACCACAGACGATAACGTAAAATAAACCGATTGCATAAACTGCACCTTGAAGTATATAAACAAATATATTTTCTCCGGGCATTAACCCTGACCCTCCTGCTTCACACATAATATAAAGCATGCCACCAGCACTGAACAAGAAAGCACCCATTATAGAGTTAATAAATAGGATATAAAACGGTAACCTAGATTTTTTCATTGCAGTTGCCACCACTGCTAATGCAGCTTCATGTGGAGTGATATAGTAAGTATCATCAACCATGATCAGCTAGCTTAAAAAATGTAGATAACCCTCAAATTAAACGGCCGTTATGTAGTCCTCAGTATCGACAGTTGATTTAGAAGAATAAAACTGCTTGAAATCTTTCTTGGTTGTCGGAGAAAAGTAGGTCAAACGGGAAAAAGAAAAACAACAAACAACAAAAAAAACTTTAAAATGTTCTCTGCAAAGGTGGAAATTTTATCCGTTTTTGGCTTTTCCTTCTTCTTGTTCGTTTTGTTTTTTTTTTTCAAACAGATTTCAAGGTTCTATTTAAAAGCTTGCTAAGGTTGAGGCAATATATACACAGATCGATCTACAAGTTGGTTCAGGAGCCATGGTGCAGGAGACGGCCGTTTCCGTCAAACTTGCACAAGATTCCTTCACTCAGCCGTTCACGTTGGACACAAAAAATGTTCCGATTGGCTCGGAGTATATTGGAAAAATATTATATTCCCAGGCAAACAGAAAATACTGTAGTAGCTATACAATTCAACGGGAAAATCCACTGTTCAGGCATTACGGTAAAGCTCAAGAAACTGATGGCGGGCCATACTAGGTACGATAGTTTCATGTGTTTCCATAGCATAGATGCGTAATGGTTGTAGAAATTATCCCATGTAAGTTCCAGGTTTATACTCTCCAGATCACCATTTTCAGGTAACCGGATTTCAACTTCGCCATCCCAAATTATGATAAATAAAGTGTATAGGACTTGAAATATAAGTGTACCTGCACTTTGATCAAGAATAACACATAATTTTTTATCGTTCGGAAATAGTTGAAGTAAAAATTCAATCCAATAACTACTTAATAAGCCATTTAAACTACCCCAAGACAAGAATTTTAAATGGTTTTTAATAGAGTTTGCTTTTAATTCAGATAGGTCTAATGATAATGCAACATTATCAAGTTTAGCTGAAGCAGAAAATGAAATCTCATAAGAACTTGGAGTTCTCTTGTGACCATTATTAATATTCCTCGTGGTACCAAATTTAAATTCTTCATCATCTTTCTTATTATTGGTTCTTTTATCCTTATTGATCCAACTAAACAGTTGACTTAACGTTTGTCCGAGTAAAGAAGTTTCACCACCTATAACAATTGGTGTGAGAAATTTATTCCATTTATCTAAATGTGGATAGTGTGCATAAGTTACAAACATGAAAAAAAATTCAATTACTACCATGTATAACAAATATTCAGTGTGTGAATCAAAATCTGTTAATTTCGAGTTTTTGCTGCTAAGTAAATGGTTGTCAGTGTTACCAGCTTTATTGGTATCAGCAGAATTTATATTATAGTAATTTTCCAATTGTTTTGTTTGATTTTCAAGTTTCTCTACCTCTCTATCAACTTGTGTAACTGTGATTGCAGGTGTCAAATGTGTATTGTTGTTATCATATTCTGTATCATCGTTATCGTCTGTGGCGTGGTATCTGGGTGAAGTGGTATTCGATCTATCTATCTTATCCAATGAGATCATCAGTTGTCTATCAGTCACTCCCTCCAGGCCTATAGTCAATTATGCATTCACCAGCTACCCTTTCCAAAGATCAACATTCGTTTCTACAACTCTATGCTTCAGATCTCGGTGTTATACGTGCTTTGTCCAAATTTAGCACGTCGTCGATCGACGCTGCTCTTTCCACAGTTAACGCGTGTGTACCAAGCGCTGTTACGAAATAACTATTTATAGTAATATATCATAATACACATTATATATATATTTATATATATATGCAGCATGTTTGTGTGTTCAGTGTTACAGTGGTTAAAACTGTTTTATCCTTATATTTTTATTGCATGACTTAAACAAAGTATAAGCCAGCCCCTTTAATGTACATTTTTATACGAATACTAGTGGTATAAATATTAACGTTCTTGTATATGTATACACTTGTGAATCTATCTAAATTTACTTTCCCTTTTTTTTTTGCTTTTCATATTTTAGAAAACTCATATATAATCCATATTGTTTATTTTAAAATCTAAAAAAAAATTATTATTTTTCTACTTCTATGATTTATTAAATCTATATCATCAATAATGTGGCCTTGCTTTTCTCTTTTACCTTTTTTTTCTTAATCGCACATGCCACCTCTTTTTGACATCCAAATTCTAACTTTAAAAGTCTTAAATAAATCTTTAACTAGATCTCTAAAATCTATCCTTTTATCAGACTTATAATATAATGTCAATTTTTTCATATCCCATTGATATTCACAATCAACGATAAACAGTCCTAACGTTTGAAATTCAATTTTATTTGCACATATTTGTAAAGCTTTTGTTTCTGCTTGAATCTTCCTACTAATACCTAATATTTCTTCGTTTGTTGGAAATCTTAAAACAGGTTTAGGAAACTCAAAAATTGTTTTCTTCATAACATCATCATTTAAAATGGCTTTTTTATCTAAACATTGTGCATAAGCTAATAATCTTGCTTCGTATACACTAACGTTCAATTTAACAACTTTACCTAAATCCCATCCTCTATCAGCTTCAACCATAACTAAATCTCCAATTTCTAAGTTTCCAAATAAATTTTTATTAATAGGATTGATATAATAAATATCAATTCTAGAATTTTTAAAACAACAAGCAATTAATTCATATTCAGTAAGTGGTGGCTCTGGATATGTAATATTCGGGATTCCTTTGAGTGATAAATTCTTAAATCTATTCATGAAATTTAACTTTTCTGGTGATGGAGTTTGTAAATATGTTAAAATAACTTCATGTGACTGTTCAATTAATTTATTACATCCTGGAATCGACATGTCAATGGGTGGAATCTGTTCATAGAAATTGATGATATCATCATAATTATTGCTACTGTTATTGTTAATATTATTATTGCTACTGTTATTGTTAATATTATTATTGTTAATCTTATTGCTGTTGTTATTATTATTGCTATAGCTAATACTATCGCCAATCATAATATTATTGTTAAAATTATTGTATCCAACTTGTTGATTATAATAATTATAATTGTAATTATCATTAAAATTATTATAAAAATTCAAGTTGCTGTTCCTATAGCCAATATTGTTCATTTGGCTCAAATAATTTGCGTCAACTGAATGTCTAATATTTGAATTTGGCATATTTCCTTGGGGTGGAATCAAATGAGTACCACCGTTATTATTATTATTGTTGTTGTTGTTGTTGTTGTTGTTATTATTATTATTATTGGCGGTAGTAGTAGTTGTATTTTGCGTAAAATTATATGCATCATATTTTGTATTAAAATTTGCAGCATTTTTGGGAATAAAGTTTGAAGCAATAGCATAATCGTAAGAGTATCTTCTTAAAGAATTGATATCTGCCATTGGTGGAGAATTAGGAAATATTAATCCATTTCTGGTATTATTGGTATTATGATTATGGGTATTATTAACAGTCTTGTTAGATGCGGTATTACTAGAATGGTTTGGATGTGAAGAATCAAATTCTCGTGTTGGTGGTGGTAAAGGTTTCCAAATATCATGATGTTCAGCTTCTTTATCATTTTCTAAAATTTTAGAAAATTCAGAATTAATGCTTGGATTGAAATTCCCTTTATCATTATTGAAACTATTAATCATCATATCAATACCTCCAACACTTGTGTTTGTACCAGTAGTACAACTTGTATTGTTATTGCTTTTCGTTTGCAAATTAAATTTCGTGTTATTGGTAATATTATTATTAGTAGTATTATTCAATCTACTATCTAATGAAAAATCATCTAAACTAAGAAATAATCCATCAATTGAATTAATTGAAGGATTTGACTGGTGACTGGATTTTGAAGGAGAAATTGATAATTTATAATCTACTGGTTTAGATAATGGGGAATCAAATAAATCTCTGGATAAAGGATTGAATTCTGAGAGAAGATCCTTTTTATTTCTATCAAAAAATGGATTCGATAAAGCATTGTGATTATTATGTGCCAAATCGGATGTTAATGGTGGAACATATGAAGGAACTTGATTCCTTGAAAAAATTGGATCATTAAAACTATTAAAATTGACATTTCTTGTAAAACTAGCATCAAACGAATGTCTTTCTCTGTTATTTTGGGAGTTCAGCTCTGCAATTATAGATTCATCGCTTGAGCTTTTACGGGAATTGGCTTCATTGTTAGTAGTTGTGAAAGTAGATTTTTCATCCATACTTAATTGGTTTAAAAGATTGGTTGCAGTTAATAAAGCGTCATCGTCATTTTTAGTAGTCAACTTATTGATATTATTCCTATTTTTATTATTGTTTTCGTCAGTGCCCTCAGGGTCTTCGTTATTAAGCGAAGAAACGTCAACTCCGTTTGAGAAAAAGATACTTCTTTCGTTACCAAGCGACAAGCTGTTTTCCATCGGAGCTGTTGAATAGTCTAACTGGGAGTCTATAGTGGAATGGGAAATATTGCCCATGGAGTGGTTATTATTGGATTCGGTAAACATTTGTTTTTGTTTTCTTTCTATTTTTTGTTTGTTTTAATTAATATTGTTTTTGTGTTATGGAATAAGGTAATTAATCTAGCAGGGTATGGAACTGTTTCTTTCCTTTTGTCTTTATAGTGATCAAAAGAACAGGAGTGTATTGTACAGACAAGGTTTTAAGTAATTGTTATCAGAGGCAAAACCGATAAAAGTGGGAAAAGCCTTGAATTCGCAAACCGGTGAGAAAAGATAGCAGATAAGCGTCAAAGTCGTGAGCTGGTCAAATGGTACTCTTTATATATCGGTGTACAGAACAGACAGGAGCAGCAGAACAGAGATGTGTGTAGCAAGAGAAGTGACAACTGGCAGAACAGAACGGGAAGGACATGTGCAATAAACTGTGTCACCAATAATCCAGAATTTGCCACTCCGAGACAGAAAATCTTCGCCTTCGCTCCTACTCCGAGATTTTTTTCAGTCTTAAAGTCTTCGACTATTTTATTTTATTATACTATACATTGTTGCATCATATTACAAACGATCCAAGGCCTACAAGGATGAGGTTGCCTAGAATCAGATTATTAAACAGAATCTCAAATCCACTCCTCTTGGCATACATGTCAATTAGATGTGTTTGGATTTCCTCTTTATAGACAAGTAGCAATGCCAACACTTCGACTATACTACTGTCGATAAATTTGTTGGTGTTAATGAAACTTTTCATCTGTTTGTCATTATTGTTCATCTGGTCCGGTTTCTTCATACTTGTAAATGTGACCAATGAAGGTAAATCCAAATATTCAAAATCGTTTAGGTTTTGAACAATCCGAAACTTGATCGGTGGTAACATCTTAAATTTATTATTACTATCGTAATCATCCATACTGTTACCGTTTAGAACGTTGTTATAATCTTCATCGCTTAATTCATTGTTATTACTATTCATATTCTTTGAATCGTCATTGTTTGAACCTATCAATATCGAATCGTTTACCAAACTATCATCATCTTCAATTTCGGATCCATCAAATGGATTTTCTTCAATGAAATCGTTCCTATCACCATTGGCTCTATATAATTTCGATGACGAAAGCCCAAATTTCTCATCATTAATAAATGTGACAAGTGATTGTAAATCGTGTGATGTTATGTAGGGCAGTCCTGTTAAACTAGAAAATGGTAATTTATCAGGTAATTTGGCTGTTAGATTATAATAATTTATTTTCATATCAATAACAACGTATTTATTTTGCTCATCCCTATTATAATAATCGTTTTTCTTATAATCATCATCAGTTAATTTTTGATATATTGTTTCAAACATTTTTTTGAATCCGTCGACTGAAAATTCAAAATTCAATTCTTTTTTAAGTGACAATTGATTAACTGATTCATTTTCATTTGGTAACATTATATCGAAAATTACTTCAGCTTTACCGGATTTAATCCAATTCAATTTGGAATTTTCATTATTTAAAAATGACAAATCTAACATATCGATTCTTAGCCTTGTAATTTTTTTCCAAATATCGTTCTCTTCATCTTCATCTAAATCATTATTTCCATTATTGTATTCGTTATTGTATTCATTAATATTAGTGGTATTATTACTTAAATTTTGTAGTTTTATATTTTTATTGCTCATATTGCTCTTATTTGTATTATTATTATTATTATTATTATTATTGGTATCTCTCATATAATCATTATCTATAAATTTATTTTCTTTACCCTCCATTAAAATTTTATTTTTGTTTAAATGATTATTAAAACTATCATCATTCTTATTATGTAAATCCATATCATTAAAATGAGCAAATTTGTGTTGTCTTTTATGTAAAGTAAATAATGATCCACCTAATGAACCAAACATTGAATTTGCGTTAAGAAAATCATAAACTATCCATTTTCTTCTTAATTTATCTAAATCGCAATTGAAAACCACCAATTCTAATGGTTGATTAAAATATTTTACACTATGAAAATTGATTTTAGAATGTTTAACAATTAAATGATTTAGTTCATAATTATCATGAAATGATTCATCAATTATAAATGAATCATCATTATAGACTATATCACCTTCTAATCCATAAATTTCTATTCCGTCAATTAAACCTCTACCATCTAACCATTTATTTAATGAAAATGTTAAATTTATTTCGTCTATTTTTAATTTATAATTATAATTATTATCAATATCGATTAAATCATTTGATGAGTTAATTTTCAAATTTTTCAATTTAATTTTACCATCTTCCCAACTAGATTTGAAATTGGATTCACTTATATCAACATTCATTTTATTATCAAAAGTTAATAAATTATTTAAAAATATTCTTTCAAATTTTCCATCATCGAACCAGTGAATTATATAAACTAAAAATCCTAAAAATGTAGTCGTTCCAATGAAAATCCAAATAAAATTCCCCATTAAAATCCATGAAAAAAATGCTGTAACTTCATCTATATTAAAAGGTCGATTTTGTTTAATTAGAAAATATTTAAGTTTCCTATAAAATCCCATTTTCTCTTTATTATCTGTTGATTTATCTTTATTAATGTCATCATTATCGGTATTTGCTTTATTTTGTCTGTGTTCTGGTAATTGTGGTGGTGGTGTTGAAGATGTATAACTCCTTATTGAATTTGGATAAATAGATATTATATTTTGAAATCTGTTATTCCCAGAATTTATATTACGGTAACTAGCTATACTGTGATTATTGTGTGTATTAAGTGTATTAAATTTGGTATTCCTCAGTATTGAAAATCTTCTTAGGTTCAAGTAGGGTATGCATTTCCTGGTGCTTGAGAAATGATAAGCCTTTACAGACGATACCAAGTTAAAATAATTCAAACCGAATTTCATCTGATACCTGTCTCCAATATACCAGTGGTTTGTCTAAGGGAAGTATGGGAGTGCAAGGGGAAGCTTTTCAGCAATCTTTAAAAAGGGGAAGAAAGCACTGGAAAAAAATTTTTTTTTTTCAATTTCCGATCGGGGAGAGGAAAATCAAAGAAGAAAAAAAAAATTTTCGTATTGTCATGCAACAAACTGAAAGGAAATGGTTTAAGTATATAGTTTTACGTATTTTTATATCTAGCAGTTTATAAGTTTTACTTTGGATCAGGCACTATCTAGATCTTGATGGCCAACCTCGCTGTCTTTCTCATTTTGAAGCAAAAATTCAGGAGATTTAAGGTCCAGCCAACCTAAATTTGGTGCACTACTTTTGTAACCCAATCTGTCTTGAACCAAAGTTGAGAAATTTTTAACATCATCGACAGGGTATGCTAACCAAGGGATTTCTTCTTGTCTATAAATACCTGAACATTGAAACATGATATGCATTGGTCTAATTGAATTTGAAGTATTGCTACCACCACAATGATATAATGCGCCAAGTAAAATAACTGCATCACCTTTTTTAAGTTCTGCGCTAATTAATTGATCTCTATAAGGTGGTAAATTATCACCCCAAAGATGAGAACCTGGTATAACTTGAGTAGCGCCATTTTCAACGGTTGTATCACAGGTTGGTACCATTAGACCCATTAACATATCATTATTCATAATATATTTGTCAGATTTTAAATGCTTTGCATGATGATTTTTATCATCTCTATGAATTCTTTGAGATTTACCACCAGGGCCAATTGCCATTGTCATTGACATTGATAACAATGGATGTGTTGTATAAGTTGTAGGTTTATCATCATAATAATTTGTTGTTTGAATATTTAAAAAATATTCACTTAAATCTTGGTACAATTTATGACTGAAAAATTTCTCACGAACAGTTTTAGATCTTCCGACTAGTCTGAAACATCTTTTGGTTTCAGGTGGGAATAATTTACCCTCCCATGGTTTGTCAGAGTCTAAATATGGTTGAACTTCGTTTAGTGATTGATCCAGATCTTCATGTGTAGCAAAATTTTCGATAACTACCAGACCATCTTTTTTCAATGCATCGATAAACAACTGAATCGGTTGACTCGAGTCAATTCTTTGTACCATTTCTTCGGTGCCCTGTGTGTTATAGTAATGAGCGGAACTGTATAAGAAAAAAGGGAAGCAAACGAGCAAGCAAGGGTGAAAAGCAGGAAGAAGCAAGAAGAAAACAGGTGAGTTTCTCTTATCGATAACAAAACCGTTATCTGCCTTTTTTCACGCGTCCGACGAAACCCGAGCGGCGTCGATGGGCGCGCCGGTCGACGCGGCGCTGTTTTCAGCTTTTTCTTTTTTTTTTTTCCTGTTTTTCCCGCAACAAAGAAAACAGAAACGATAAAGGGTGACCACTATTAACACCGACACCGACACCGACACAGGCACTCACGCAAGCACGCACGCACGCACGTAACGACAAATGTACAGTAATTATACAATGTATAATAAAGTACAAACGTATAAAACTAAAAAAGTGCTATATATATCACTATTTATATTTATAGGGCTTTTCATATTTGTGAAAACCTACAATAACGATTTAGAATTTGTTAATCCGACTGCTAGTATAAATGAACAACAGTTAGAAATATCTAATAAACTTGATAAATTAACACAAAAATTGTTTGAACAACAAGAGAATAGATTAAATAAATTAGAAGAAGATAAGAATCGATTAGAGGTACAATTAAGTAGATTAAATAAACCACCAAATGATTTAACATTACGTGAACAATTAGCATTTGTTTATCCATATGATAATAAACAAAAATTTCCTGCATATATTTGGCAATGTTGGAAATATGGATTATATGATGAAAGGTTTGGTAAAGATTATAAATTAGGTGAAGAGCAATGGGCTATTCAAAATCCTGGATTTATACATGAATTATTTAATGATGATACATTAAATGCGATAATTAGATATTTATATATAAATATACCTGATGTTGTTAAAGCATTTGAATCATTACCGCATAAATTATTAAAAATGGATTTTTTTAAATATTTAATTTTATTTGCAAAAGGTGGAGTTTATGCAGATGTTGATACGTTACCATTAAAGCCTATACCTAATTGGTTACCAGAAAATGTTGATCCAACAGAATTAGGTATGATTATAAGTATTGAATATGATTTAAATTTAAATGAAGAAGATTTAAATGATGAAAATGAATGGAAAAATCATTATGCAAGGAAATTACAATTTGCGAATTGGATTATTCAATCAAAACCTGGACATCCGATTTTAAGGGAAATGATTGCATCAATAACTGAATTTACAATTAATAAAATAAATAAACATCAAGTTTTCATTGGTGATGAAAGGACAAATAAATTTATGTTAGAAGTAATGAATTGGACAGGTGATGGTAGATGGACTGATGTAATTTTAAGTTTTTTCAATGATTACGTGCAAAGTGGAATTTTTCAAAAAATTACGTGGAAAGATTTTACTAGAATGGAAGAGCCAAAATTAGTAAGTGATGTCCTAGTGTTACCTATAAACTCGTTCAACGTGGGTGCAAATACGAATGATCCGTTAAAAACGAAGCCACGTAACGAGAACGATGCTTTAGCTTTTGTGAAGCATTACCGTGATGGTGTTTTCAAGATTGGAGAGTAAGCGTTCCCTTGTGCCCCTTGTGTCCCCTTGCGTGTAGCAGCTGACGTAAGAGACGTCTATGTGTAAAACATGGTGAGAAAGTAAAAAATAATTAAAAAAAAGAAAAAAGAAAAAAGAAAAACAGAAGAAATCAGGCGACGCGTCGATCGCCGCCGCCACCGCCACACACACCTGTGCACCTGCACCTGTACCTGGCAGTCGCAGTCGCAGTCGCAGTCGGCAGCGCCAACGCCAACGCCAACGCGCGCGCATCTCGCATTTCGCACCTCGCGCTGTTTGTGTTTTGTTGATACGGGCAGCCGAAAAGGGAAAAAAGCAACTGTGCGCAGAAAACGGAGCGCGCGCTCGCACATTTTTTTGGGGGTTTTCGGGGGGGTTTGTTGTGCATTGTGGGCAAAGGGCGGGTGGCAATTTGTGTGAAGATGGCTTGATGGCAGCTGCACACGCTTTATATACAGGTTTCCTGCTGTTCTTGCTGAATTTGCACTCCCTTTTTCTCCCTCTTCTGCTCCCTTTCGGCTTCAAGTCTGCTTGCTTACTACAGTCACTCCTTTTGTCTTCTTCTTAGCTGCTGGCATCTCCTACACTGCTTATTTCACTTTACTTTACTTTACTTTACTTTACTTTACTTTAGTGTAACTTAGCTTAGCTTACAAACACTTCTCACCTTATCCGTTCTCTTATTTGTGTGCCGCTGTTAGCTTCTGTTCCTCATCGTTCCTTTGCCAATTAATTAGCTTTAGAAACAACTGGTCCTATTATTAGAAACCGTACATATCCACAGAAAAAAAGGAAACTGAAATTTTATATTTATTTATTCATTTATTTCTTGATTCATTCACTCATTCCATTCATTCCATTCATTTATTCACCTATTTGTTTCTGATACAGTATTATTAAATGATATTCTCTAATTCAATCTTATATACTATAGCAGCTGCTTTATATTCAACTTCTTCCGTTGCTGCTGGTCAAGCTTCTGCTGTCCAATATCAAAATATCGGATTCTCTGGCTCTTACCAAGATGTTACATTGATGGATGAAAATTCATGTGCCTGTTCTTCATCTCAAAAATTCTTTTCAGGTACTATGTCTCCATTAGATGAAGAATTATCAGTTCATTTTAGAGGTCCAATTAAATTAGCACAATTTGGTGTTTATTATCCTTCAAATGGTAATTTGAAAAAAAGAGATGAAGCTGAAGATTGTTCAACAACTAAACATCTTCATCATAAACATAAAAGAGCTCCAGTTGTCGAATATGCTTATGTTACAGAAACTGTTTTCGCTGACGCTGACGGTAATTTAATAAATCCAACTGGTGCAACTGATGATTCAACTTTAGAAACTTCCGTTATCAACGTTCCTCAAACAACTGTTAAAGTTATCGGTGATACTTCATCAACTGCTACTTTTGGTGATAATAATAATGAAAATGAAGATTCTTCTTCCTCTTCTTCCAGTTCTTCCTCATCAACTACTTCTTCTTCAGATGCAGCTACTACATCTTCTGCTTCATCTAATGGTAGTGGATGGTCTAGATCATCTTATTATTCTCCTGGTTCTGCACAAAATTGTGTTTTCATGAATAATCAAGGTGGTACTGCAGGTTCAGGTACTTGGTCATCATGTTTTGGTAACTCTATCTCATTTGCATCATCTGATGGTGTTAGTGGTGCTTCCTCTCCACAAGCTTTAGGTGACGTTTTATTCAAATCTGATGAAGAATTTATTATTTTCTCAGGTGCTCAATGTCCTGCTTCTTCTGCTTCTGGTACTTGTGGTTATTATAGAGATGATATCCCTGCTTATCAAGGTTTCGCAGGTGCTGATAAAATGTTTGTTTTTGAATTTCAAATGCCTTCAGCAACAGATTCTGTTTCAAATAATCATGATATGCCAGCAATTTGGTTATTAAATGCTAAAATCCCAAGAACTTTACAATACGGTGATGCTTCTTGTTCTTGTTGGTCAACAGGTTGTGGTGAATTAGATTTATTCGAAGTTATCACTTCAGGTTCAAATCAATTAGTTAATCATCTTCATGATGGTCAAGGTACTAATTCTCAAACTGCACAAGGTGGTGGAGGTACTTCTGATTATCTTCTCAGACCTTATGATTCAACTATGAAAGCAGCTGTTATTTTCCAAAATGGTAATATCAACATTGTCACCTTAGATGACAATACTTCATTTGATTCCTCTTTATCATCTGATACCGTTGATTCTTGGTTATCTCAACCAGCAGCTGTCGCTCAACTCATTTAAATAACTAGAGTGAGAGAGTGAGAGATAGTTGCTAAAAGAGCAACAAAGACTAAATTAAATTAATTTAATTTAAATTAAATTAAAATATCCTTTTCAAGTTGATAGTTCAAATATCTTCTTTATTCCAACTACTTCCGTTCCTTTTTACCCAATAAAAAAAATATTACAATGAACTTTATTGCCACCCATCTCCACCCCTAAGAGAATTAAACCTCTTTTTTGAATTTACAACTTATACATATATATAATAGTTCTGCTTTTATTTCACATTTTTGTTTTCATATACTTATATCTATTCAGTTCATTTTTTTAAAAAAACGAGTTTATATGTCTGTTCAATTATCCCTTTTTTTTTGTCCTATTACAATTACAATATATTTACTTTACATATGATGATGCTTTTCCTTTGTTTTTCCTTGCCCCCGCCCCCCCCCCCAATATTATATCATATGTGTTTGTCTGTTAGTTTTTTTTCTTATTATCATTATTATTAATATATATATATATATATTTACACCTTTTGTACTTTATAATTGTCAATACTAAAAAAAGAAAAATACCTGAACTTCATGCTTCCATGCAAACATATCGCTTGGCGGAGACGAAAAAAGCCAAAAAAAAAGCAACCACAGCAGGAAGTGGCATAAACTTCCTCTGATTCCTATTTTCTGGCCCTGGTTGTACCAGCATTGCACTCTTTTTATGCCCTTTTTCTGATACCTGCACAGGTGCAGTAAAAACTTATACCGCTGTATATTATAAAATTGCTAGAGAACAAAAATTATATATATATATATATATATATATAACAGAAACAGAATCCTGTTAGTGTAATGGATGTACTCAATCCTTTGTCTTGTAATTCAATAAACTCTAATTCATCTTTATTATCCTGTATCAATCCTGTTTATTTGACAATGAATAATCAAACAGAAAGCTATGCATTGGAGCTACAAAATGAAGATAAGTTTCAAATTAGTAAAAATATCCATGATAGGGACATAGAAAATATACAACACGATTCACATACACAAGAACGCAATAACTCTAAAAATGCAGATACAAATAAAAATAGCCAAAATAGTGAAAATAATAAGGTTATTCTATATCCTTATTTTTTATGTGACTATTGTAAAAAAATTTCAGATACTTGCTATTTTTGTTATAATAAAGAATGTAATTTTAATAAAAAAATTCAGCAATTCTTATTATACAATCAGCCAAATAATTTAACATTAGACGAAATCGTTTCACATTGTGAAGATAATTATATTTACGAAGAAAATATTGATAATTTTAACAGAATCTATGACCCGTATGTTACAAGGTGTAAAATTAATGACGTTTTCATCAATGGTAAAAAAATCAAGAAAGATCATCCAGGATTTTGTAAATACTGTATTTTATCAGATTCTAGTTGGGACTCAAATTTTTATGAAAGAAATAATTCAAGGTACAGAGGACACATGATAAATACTCACGGTATCCATCCATTTGATATAAAAGTTAAAATACCTGATTCAGGAGTTTTCTGTTATAAATGGGTTAGAAATCACTGGTTTGAAACAAGTGGCTTTTTCTGTCCTTATGAAAACTGTAATAAAGCTTTCGCAATTGGAGAGAAAAGCCACGGATTTCATGAGTACCTACGACACTGGAATAAATTTCATATTGTTGAAGAAAGCAACAATATGTGACTCTGAAGTAGGAGATTACCGTTATAGTTGTTATAGTTGTTATAGCTTGCAAACACACAATACACATTTAAACCGATTTTTCCTCTGCTGCTTTTTTTTTTGCTATGAAGGCGTTGCTGTTTTTTCTTTTACCGTTTTGCTATATGTTGCCCTCTTTTTCTTTGCAATAATCAAAGCACCTTCTATCTGTTTTTAGACTGTGTATTCTTTGTAGTAGCAGATACACAATGTCTGGGTTTTTTAGAGACTCAAATATATTTGTGTCTCGAGCAAATAAGTCTAAAAAACCGTTGTTTGTAAACTCTGCAAATGCTATCGATAATCGCAAATCTAGTAAACTAGTTTTCGATAACTCAAATAACTCCTTTTTAAGTAAAAATAAATTATTTGGTATGCCTGAATTAAATCAAGGTGAAACAATCAATAAAAACCATCAAATAACTTCAGATATTGAAACTGATGAAGATGATGTTGACAATGAAGATGAAAAAGATGAAAGCAACTGCACTAGTAATGAGATTTCAGTCGATACAAAAGACAGTACCATTGATGAGTCTCAATATAATGAGAACACCTCATTGGCTCATTGCACTAATGATAATAATAATAAAGAAAATCTTACAAAAGGCTTTTATTGTAAAAGTAATAATCTCGTTGATAATAACACTAATTGTGATAACATTGAACAGGGAGACGACAATGATGATATTAGAATCATAAATGTTAAAGAGTGCAATGATGGCAAAACTATCGAAGGTTCAAAAATAAGCTCAAATAAGCAAAAGTACAAACAAGAGAGTAGCTTAAAACATGCTTTTTCTTCTGGAACAAATGAAATTGATTTGGTATCAATGGAAAATCTACTAAACACAATCTCTCATTTAGTATCAGAAAACAATAATTTACAAAGAAAAGTTCATTCTCTCCAAGCGGATAAAAAAAGTTTTCGTGATGAATTATTTAAAAAAAATGAATCCATTAACGACTTAAAGAGTAAGATTGAAAATTTTAAAAATAATATGGGAGAGATTGGGAATCTTCTAAAAATTACAAAAGAAAACCTTTACAAAGTTAATACAAAAAATAATTCATTAATTCTTGATTTGAATAATGCAAAAAAATTTATACTTAAAGATCACGAAGTTTTATTTGCTTTGAAAACAGTTACAACAAATTTAAAAAAAGAGGTATTGTCAAATAATAATAAATTAGAACAAAAAAATCAGCAGATTGGCAATTTGAAATATAAAGTTAACGATTTATCGGGGAGATTATCTGAAGAAAAAATAAAAAATGTTCAACTCTCAAATTTGCTTAAAGAAGAGCAAGAAAAATACGAAAATGGCTCTTTTAACATATTACAAAAAAATAATTCTTTAATAGAGGCAGCAATTTTGCAAAATCAAGAGTTTAAAAAAAATTGGTATGATTTTATAGGGTTCGTAAATTAAAACTTTAAAAAAAAAACATAAACGGTTATTTTCTTGAAAAAAAACTGTTTACTGATTCTTATTTTTGGGTTGGAATGTAGATACTAACTGCATGTTGCATTAAGGCACGAAATCCATTGTGTCCACACATTCTGTGCAAAATTGCATTATATGCATGCAAGAACATTTTTTCCCCTTTTATTTTTTTTCACAGACAGGCAAATACAAATTTTACAACTATTCAATCTTCAAATAATGCAATTGATTCTGTTGTAGTACAGCTAAATGAGAAATTTTCAACAATTTTTGCAGAATTAAGTAAGATTGATGATAAAAATCAAAAACTTAAAAGCTCAATAGCAGAAAGTAACAAAAGCCTCATTCAGGATTCTGAAAAAAGCATACTTTCCGCTGTATCTTCAATTGATGGAAAGTTTACAAATACAATTACTGCTAACATAGAAAATATATCAATTGTGCTGGAAACTATTCTATCTAAAAATGAAGCACAGCAAATTACCAATACTATTTTACAAAAATTTGATGAGTTCATTCTATGTGAAAATAAACAAAATGTTTTGAAAGATGAGATCAAGATTTTAAGCCAGGTTGGTAAAGATAAAGACAAGGAAATCATTGATTGTAAATCTAAAGACTTTACAAATCAAAAGGAAATATGTTACTTAAATAAAAAAATTAATAGCTTGGTAAAAGAAAAAGAAGATTTCATCAATAATAATATTTCAATTGTTAATATTTTAAAAAAGGAGAAAACTGATTTGATTTGCTCCGTTGATGATTATAAAGTGAAATATGATAATTTGACTTCAGAATATGAGAAAAATATGAAAAAGATGATTGAAATAAACGACGATATTTCAAATAAGAATCGTGAATATGTAACAGAAAATCTTATGCAGCTCTCTGTTGAGGTTAAAACATTAAAGGAAGAATTATGCAATAGAGATAAGTGTAATGAAAGTTTACATAAAGACATCATCGAAACAAAATGTTGCTTGAAAGATCAATTGTTTGAAAACGGACAACTAAAAGAGCAATTAGATAATGCTAATATTTCACTTCAAAGTATAAAGGCTCAAATAAAAGAGATTGAGCAAAATAGTGTTGAAACTGCTAGGAAATTATGTGATGCTGAAAATAAAATAAAAGTTAAGGAAAGTGAGGTGAATAAGTTGTTGGAAGATATCAATTTAAAGGAAACAAAAATTTCCAAATACGTTGATGAAAATGCAAAACTGAGAATATCTTTGGAAAAGGAGAATACCAACATAAAAGATAATAAAGAAAGGAAAAAAATCAATGATTTGTTTTCAAACTCAAGAACTAGTACCACAATTGAGCAGGAAAAGGCATTGAAGCAGAAGTTGGAAATAACACAAATGAAGACAAAATTAAAGAAAAAGGGTCCCAAAGATAAACTAGAAAAGCCGGAAAAGCTTTCTAAAGAACAGAGGGACCAATTGTTAATTGCTCCTAGTATAATAAACACAAAAAGAGCTCGTTCGAGATCTGGTACTAGCAATTCGTTGAAAAGAAAACTTATTAGCTCGTCAAGGGACTCCACTAGAACGTCAGAAGATTCAAACGATAAGCAGAAACTTCAAAATAAATCCAGTGATATTCTTGATAATTTAGACATTTTCAATGAATTTGAAATCATTGAAAGGTTGCCAACTATTGGTAAACATGGATGGTAATTCGATTCCCCAAATATTGCTCATAAATCGTGTATCTTCGTATAAACTGAATATATATATGTGTTTTTGTATATATTACCTTATTTAAGTGCTAAAAGTTATTAGCATTACATATCTTGGCCAAGCTCTTCTACGAGCTCCTCATGATCAAATCTGTGCATGAATACAACTTTCTTATATCCTTCTCTTTCCACGTGTAGAACAGGTATATCGTATCTGTAACAATTAAACCAATTCTCATTTCCCTTAGCTGTAATATCTATAATTTCTATATCACCAATTTCTTTTTTCATTTTACTAGGTATATCATTAATTGCATTATCCAATACATTTTTAGCTTCATGACATAATTGACAATCAGGTTTGCTGAAAAATTTCAGTTGTGTTTTAATTGATTTATTGGATACCGAAGTTGAAAATAATCTCACCTTATACAATCGATTTATCCTCGGTAACATCGTAAAGCTTTGAGTGTTGACGGTTTGCGATTTATGTAAGATTGAACAGTTGGTCGTTGTGAAGTTGTTGATTCTTACTGAATCGAATTTCATGTAGTTTTTGATTTCATCATGCGCCACATATTGTTGTGTCGCAACTTGCAAGTGAGCAGAAATTGGCTATTTCTCGTGAGGAATATCCAAAGTTTGGGGATAACGAGCACTGAGCTGGAAGTAAACTATAGTAATTACAAAAAAAAAACAGTAACAGAAACTAAATTTAAACTATACATAAATAGGACTTGAAAAAATGGTTTATATATAATATATATAAGAATAAGCATTGTGTATGATTACATGAACTCATAAAAATAATAATTAAAAAGCATTCAATGAAGGGGAAACGAGGGGGAGGTATTCACCATCCAACATAATCTCTACCAACAATACGGAAAACCCTAAGCTTACCTGACTTCATGTGTGTAAGTTTATATCTTCCTTGCTTAACCACACCATCAGTTTGTTCAATAACTTTAATTTTATTCTTCTCCTTATCAAAATTGGTAACTAAAGCAACATGTGGTTGCTGCACTCCAACTTCTTCGTCTCCATGGTGAGTTTCAAATAATGCGTTAACTAGAACTAAAATATCACCAGGTCTGATCTCTTCGAAAAATTTGGTGTCTCCATTGTTGTTCCTATAAACGACACCACCAAATGTTTTATTCGAAATTGGACGTAATGCATCACTAGGTAAATTCTGAAAAATAAAATTAATATATTCACCATTAAATGATTGATTCAATGTTTTGATAGCGGTATTATACGCTAATGGACCGTATTTGTTATATTGTTTCATTAAAATTTTGGAATCACTTTTGGTTTTATCCTTAGATTCATGGAAAAATAATATTCTTTCAGGTTCACTAGTATCGTAAGCCAGTTCTATTGTAACACAAGTAAGATGGACATCTAAAATATAATAAATTAAATATTTAACAATTCTACCACCTCTTTTTGTGATATCTGTAACATCGACTTCAAAATAACAATCTGATGATTTGAATTGTGGTGGTAAGCTTTCATTAATCCACCATTGTTCATTGTTAACTGATGGAGTTACTGATTCAGTTGATGATGCAGCAATTGATCCAAGTGAAGTTCTCGTAAGTTGTTTCTGTATAACAGGGCGTAGTGGTGCAGATTCATCAGGTATTTCTGGAATCGATTCACTAGGTGGGGGTGGTGGAGGTGGATGACCTAAAGTAGAATGGCGATTTAGTGATTTAGGTGTATTCTCTGGAATTGTAGCATGAGGTGGAACTTGTGGTGCAGATTGAGTATTAAATTGTACATTAGGTAAAACAGAAGCCGGAACAGGAGCAGGTATTGATGGTGCACCTGTTGGTACTGGTGGTGCCGGTGCTGGTGGTCTTGAGAAAACTAATGAATGACGTGATAAACTCTCATTACCAGGAATTGGTGGTGGTGCTGGTCTGGATACAGGCGCAGGTTGTGGAATTGACGAAGGAACCGGTGGAGCCATTTGAGTTTGGGTTGGTATAGGTGGCGCAGATCCAGGGGCAGGCGGTGGACATGATGTTGAAGGTGTTGGTACTGATGGAACAGAGGTTTCAGGAGGTGGTGGCATTGGTGGGCGGTCCATATGTGAAACGGTTTTCGGCATTGACTGTAAATTTGGTATTGGTGGAGCAGCTTGTGGGATAGCATCAGCTAAATTAGTATCTGTTGGTGGTAAAGGTGGTGGTGGATGGGTTATGGTGCTAGGAGCTGATGGAGTTCCTGATGTAGAAAACTGTTTATAAGGATGAGACATATTTGGAGTCGAAGGTAAAACAGTTTGTTGAGGAGATTCAAAAGTGTCCTGGAAGTTACCTTCCTCATCAGTTGAATTGTCAAAGGCTTCTGAATCTGAGCCGATATTGTTATCTCCCTCCAAGACTGCATCTCGATGATCTTCCATTGATTGGGATGATGTTTCATGTTGATCACCTTCATTGATAGCATTTCCAGGATCCTGGCCTGCTGTAAACATTCCTGGCATTGGCATTCCCATCATTGGAGGAATACCTGGAGCCATTGGAAGAATAGGCACAGCTTCCACATTTTCCGATTCCTCTTTCTTTTCTTTGTTCGATTTTTTAACCTTTTTAGCTGTTGTTTTCACAGGAGCTTGAGGCATCATACCCATCATACCCATCATACCCATACCGCCAGATAGTTTAGCCATACGCTCAGCCAATCTCCTTTTTCTAAGTTCCTCTTCATCTTCTTCGTCTTCTTCGTCATCGTCTCCATCGTCTTCCTCTTCACTTTCTTCGTCTTCAACATCATTTTTCTCTGCTTCTTTACCATTTTCTTCTTCTTCTTCTTCTTCTTCTTCTTCAAATCTTTCGTTGTGTATTTCATAATTTTCATTTGACTCTTGTGCATTTTCTTTGATAGGAGTAGCATAATGTAATTCTTGATTGACACTATCTATATCTGAGTTTTCTAATATTTCTTGTAAGCTTTCAGTTTCTTGACCTTCGTGTAATGATTTGGCTTCATGATTCAATGATTCTTCTGTTTTAGTTCTTGTTATAGTGTGTCTTGCTTTCTTTTTTTCCTCTTTTCTTTTCATGGCAGCCTCCAGAGCCTTTTGCTCTTCTTGTTGTTGTTTCTGTAACAACATCATACGCTCTTTTAATGTCATTCTTGGAGCTTCTACTTCGTCAGTTTTTGATGCTTCAGAAATCACTTCTCCAGAAATAACATCCGGGATTTTTTCCTCCTTCTTCACTGGTTTTGAAGTTCCAAAAGATGGCGGAATGTATGATGAACGATGTTCAGAAACAGTGAATGATTTCTTGACAAAATTTTCCTCAATTGGTTTCTCATTTGGCATAATTGGAGTTGATGAAATATTGAATGCCTGTAATTTATTTTTGAAGTTTTCAGGCTCATGTACAATACTTGATTCAATGTCACCAGCTTGAGCGTTACTATTTTTGAAATCAGAAACATCATTTGAGTTTTGTAGAGTTTGAAATTGATTTCCTGTGCTTGATTGAGCTTCTTCATCTTGTTCATCCACTACAATTGGTTGTTTCGTTTCTGGTTCTTGTTGTTCAGAAGCTGTTGGTAGGGCTTGTTCGGCAGGAGGAGTATAGATATCAACAAAAGCTTTTGGGAAGTAACCACGAATAACGTTACCGGAATCATCGGTATATTCACCAAGCAGCCAATCATCATCTACAATTTCAACAACTGTAACCAATTGGCCAACAGCTAAAGGTAGATCATCATTGGCATTTTCCGGATCAGGCTCATATTTAAACTTAGCTATTGCTGAATAAGGAACAGACATCTTTGAAGTTTTACTCAATAGCAATTGTAGTTATAAAGAATAATAATACTGGAGGGTAATTGATAAATATGGGAGTGTGTACTGAGTTGTAGGTTTCTTTCTAAGGAGCCTTTGTGTAAAAGAAACGGATTCTCCCTCCAAGAAATGGTAACGTGTATAACAAGCAAACTTATATTAGCATTGAGATAAAACGAGGGCGAAACGCAGAAGCGAACTTGTGTAATGGCGCCAACATGATTTTTCAGCTGCAACACGAAAAGGGAAACATAAAAAGGGGAACACAGGAATTTCCTCTATACAAGGAATAGCAGGTATATTACATACCTTGACAGGACTGGGACATATAATGGAGGATGAGTTTGAAAGACCTGCTAAAAGGTCTAAAATATCATCCAGTGTTGGAAATGAGATGAAGAAAACCGATTCAGATCAAATAAAGCAAATGTCTCGATCAAGATCAAAAACTAAAAAAGTTGGCAGGTCAACGGTGATGAATACAATACAAACAGAAAATACTTTTAAAAGGAAAGCTATGCAAGTCTCTGATTGGAAAAATATGCAAGATAAATCCAGTGGAGCACAAAAAATAGGTACTATTATTGATATAGATTCTGAACTCTCAAGTGAAAGATCATCGCCTTTTAAGATAATACGTTCCAGTCAAGAATTTAGTTTTGATTCTCCAATACACAGGCGAATAGAAGAACAGCGAAATAAATCAGTTTTGAATAGTGGCCGGTTGAGTTCTGATGATGGAATATTTTGGATAGCCACTCCTCGTACTAATCAGGAAAAGAAAAATACGATAAATAATAACATAGAAAATGATAATACTAATACCCCCAAATTACCTTCTTCTCCATTGAAAGAGGATAAGTCGTTTGATAATTCTTTGCCAGATACTTTGTTGGACGCCGAAATGAAAAAACTTTTAACAAAATATGCCACTATTAATAACGGTAAACCTCCATGCACTAGAGCGAGCTCTGATTCCAGAGTTATGAATTTGGAGGATCAAGCAAATACCAGCCAAACACAAATTGTTGCAACTAAGAATACACTAAATGAAAGTATTTTAAAGTCGTTAAGTTGCCAAAATATGAGGAAAACAAACTCTAAGACTCTCGATTTAAAACAGCAGAAAAAAATTGATTTCTCGGAAAGATTAACACAAATAGGGTCTACATTAATGACACAGGCACCTCCAGATCAAGAAATTGAAGCTTCACAGTTTGAAGAAATTTTAAGAAAGAACATTGACGAAAATAATACTAAAAATGAGCATCTAAAGGAAAGATTTATAGAAACAACTACCGCAAAAGAGTCTAGCAACGATGATGTCAAGTCAGATACATTCAGTGATGATATAGACTTTGATGAGATTTTAAATAATGCAATGACCCAAAATCCTGTAAATACAGACCAAAGGATTGCAGAATCACAAGATGAATTTAGTGATGATGACAATTTAATGGACCAGATCGATTTGGTTATAGAGCAGACACAAACACATGCTCGTGAAACTATTAGATGTGCAAAAAATGAAACAACAGCTACAGAATATATGGGCAGTGTTGATGATGACACAAAATTGGACACGGGAGTTAAACTTTTAAATTTGAATGAGATCTCAAAAGCTGAGACAGATAATCCTATAAATGAAGTGAAATATAAAGGCATGAAAATTGAAGCAAAGAATTCTGAAGGCTCAACCAAACAGTTTGAACTATTCAATGAAAATGATAACTTGGCTAAATCTGCATTGAAGTTTGAATCACTGAAAAGATTACAAATAAAGAATGTTCGTAGCGGCGTTTATAAAGTGGATGGAAGAGTACATAAACAATATATCTTGAAATGCATTACACCAGACGATACTTTTGTTAATGTTATTGTACGAGATCATTGGGCTTCGTTAGAACTAAAGATGAATGATGTCATTCATATTGTTACTACGCATCCCGATGGGAAATATCAGCTGGTTGATAAAGAACATAATTTGCTGATATGGAATCCAGATACACTTCTCTCTGCAACAAGAGTTTCAGAAGCTGTTGATTGTAGAAGAAAAGCGATTATAAATCAGAAATTTTCAGGAATCGGAGAAGTTTCAGTTCCATTTATTATTGGTAATATCGTTCATTCTCTATTCCAGGCATGTTTGATATTCAGGCGTATTGATGATGAATTTGCAGAAGATAAAATTGCAAAAGAATTGGAATCTCATTTGATTGAAATATATGCTGCAAAGAAAAATAAAGAAGAAATTAGGAACATAATTTTAGAACACTTTTCATATATCAAAGAATGGATAAAAGAATACGTTCCAATGCCTTATTCGGAGGTAATGTATAGAAAGAATACAGAATTTAAAGCCACAAATATTTTAGACATTGAAGAGAACATTATGTCTCCTGTATTTGGTATAAGGGGATTAATTGATGTTGTGATTGAAGCAACTTTGAATGATGGAAGAGCCCTTGTCGTTCCCTTAGAAATTAAAACTGGTAAGGAGTATTTATCAAATAAAGTGCAAGTTTCATTATATACGCTATTAATAAAACAGAGATACGGTGTTGAGTCGTTTTATACTAGCTTGGTTTATACCAAATTACATCAGTGTTATTTGTCTGCCATTAAGTCAAATGATTTTAAACTTTTAGTTAATATAAGAAATGAATTATCACAATTTTTAGCTTATGGTGTGACTGAATTACCATCTATTCTTCAACGATCCGCTTGTGAAAGATGCTTTGTTGTTGAATCTTGTATGGTATTAAACAAACTGGTTGAAAATGGTACTGCAGAAGATAGTGGAATTGAACCCGAAATCTATAATGACCTCACTAAGCATTTAAACAATAAGAAATACAGTGAATATTTTAAAAAATGGGATAAATTAATCACAAAAGAGGAAGGCCTGCTGAATTTTACAAAGACAGATTTATGGAGAAACACCGCAGAATACAGAGAAAAAAACGGAGGTAATTGTGTTGGAAGTTTACATCTTGTTGCGCATGATCATGATAACTCAAGTGGCAAATTTGTATATATATTTGAAAGAAGTACTTCCAAATTCCCACCTTTGACTTCAAGCCAATTAGCTAAAAATGATAGGATAATATTGAGTGATGAAGATTCAAAATTTGGTTTGACATGGGGATTTATCAAATATTTGAGACCTGAACTAATTGCTATTGTTACAGATAGGAATTGGTCTGACTCTGCTGTAAAAATGAAAGGCTTTGACAAGGAAAATAATCAAAAATTCAGAAGTGTTTTGAGAGTGTCACAAAGTAGTAGATTAGATAAAGGTGATGAAAATACACAAAATTCGTCACAAATTTTACCTAGTTATGTAACTAACAAGACATTCAGAATTGACAAAGATCAAATGTTTCATGGTATGACTATGGCTCGGTTCAACATTCTTAATCTGTTTATGCCAGGGGGTGATTCAAAAAGTCGTGAATTGATCGTTGAATTGAAAACCCCAAGATTTGATACAATTCCTGCATTCAAGTATAACATTAATAGTTCAAATATGAATGAAGATCAAATTAAAGCAATTGATGTTGCGTCTAAAACAAAGGATTATTGTTTGCTTTTGGGTATGCCAGGTACAGGAAAAACCACAGTTATCACCAGTATTGTTGAAAATATTGTGAATAACGGGATGACGGTACTGATATCATCTTATACACATTCTGCGGTTGATAACATATGCGAGAAACTTATAAAACATGCCAAGGAAATAAAAAAAGATTTACCGTTATTAAGAGTAGGATCTCCATCAAATATGAATCCTATAGTTAGGCCATATTGCATATATAGTGAAGAATTTAGTAATCAAGTGAAAGATAAAAATGAGTTTCGTGATGTATTAGATAACAGCCAGATAGTTGCGGTAACATGTTTAGGAATAAATGATGTTGCTTTAGGAATGGCTCAAAAATTTGATTATTGTATTATTGACGAAGCATCACAAGTTGCATTACCTGTTGTTTTAGGTCCTATTTCATTTGCAGATAAATTTATTTTGGTTGGAGATCATTATCAATTACCACCACTTGTATTACATCCTGAAGCAAGGCAAGAAGGTTTAGATGAATCATTGTTTAAAATATTGAGTAATGCACATCCCCAAAGTGTTGTTGAATTAACCCATCAATATAGAATGTGTTCAGATATTATGTCATTATCTAATGAATTGATTTATAATGGAAGACTTAAATGTGGATCTGAATTAGTTGCAAACCAAATTTTGAATATACCATTTCTTGATAAAATTCCTCTCAATCATACATGTATTAATGATATAGTTGATCCACAAAAAAGGGTTATATTTATAAATGAAGATATGATTAGTTCCTTTAAAGAAGTTAGTATAGGTGAAAAAATTGAGAATCCTGGAGAAGCTAAATTAATATCATCAGTAATTAAAGCGATGATTTTAGGAGGTGTAAATCAAGAAGATATTGGTGTAATGTCATTTTATAAAGCACAATTAAGGCATTTTTTTACACAATTAAGGAGATATAAAAATTTAGAAATCTTAACAGCTGATAGATTTCAAGGTCGTGATAAAAAAGTTATTATAATATCCTTAGTTAGAACAGAAGCTATTGGAGATTTATTAAAAGAATGGAGAAGGGTTAATGTTGCGATGACTAGAGCAAAATGTAAATTAATTATATTTGGTAGTAAGAAATTGTTGAAAAGTGTTGAACAATTTGAAGGATTTATGGAAATTTTTGAATCTAATAAATGGATTTATAATTTAAAACCTGGTGATGAAAAAATTGATGATTTTACATTTTTAGAAAATGAAGCTGATGAAGAAGGTATTGACATATTTAGTTCTAATACTAGTAGAGTTAAAAGTATTGATAGGAATAGTAATATTATTCTTCGAACAAAGATACTAAAACATATAATCGATGAATTGAATTAATCTTCTATAAAACTTTTATAAATATATATATATATATAATATAAAACTGGGAATAAGTAGAAATGGGTAACTATAATCAAAAAAGTATTTGATTTATGAATACAAAGTGTAGTAAAACTTAAGGAGAGAATTTTAATTTACTTTGATGTAATTGAAATGAATGAAAATGGAAAAGTTATTTTTTATTTGCTAAATAGACACGTTTCCAGTTCCAATATTCTATTAATCTTTGACATGAATATGAATAATAATCAAAATCTATTAATGAAATTTCACTTTGAATACAAGCCCATATTCCCCAATATAGACCCGGCATACCATAATGATAAGCAATTTCATTTACCAGATTTTGAATAGATTTATTATCAATTTGATGAATATCTGTATTGGTTGAATTATTAAAAGGATTTATATTCGGATTTGATAAATTGAACGCATTTAAATAATATTTACACCAATTGAAAACTATATCATTTTCATAATTATTTGTAATTTTATTGAATTTAAACTGTGGAATTTTAGATTTATCACAGTCAAATCCTTGCCATTCCATGAAATGATTAGCTATATCGAAAGCTCGTGGAGCTGGCATCATATATTCATAATCTATGAATTGTAAAGGATTTGATTTATAAGATTGTATTGCTGAATCAAAATCTTTATCGAAAGATGAAGGTATAATTATATTACCTGATAATAAATCATTGTGAGAAGTAACCATTAAAGAAGTTGATTTTAATTCATTTTTTAACCAATCAATTTCATTTTTAAGAATGGATTGAACAGAATTGAGATCAATATCTTTTTTATTTTTATTTTTATTTATAATTAAATCTTCGTTTTCTTTACAAAGTGACATTATTGAAGGTATAACAGGTAATTTATCTATCCAATCATATAAAATTGACCAAATATTAGTTTGTGAAGGATTTTCAAAATTGGAATTATTTGAATTAAACTTTTGTTTAAGTTTATTAAGAGAAATTTCAATTGTATTTATATTACAAGATTTATGTAAACATGCCAATTTTGAAGCAATTAATGGGTATAAATTATTACTTGATAATTCATCATAATTTAAAGAACGACCTTCAATAAAACCATAAACCAGGCCATTACCAAATCTAGCATGGATTGGAGGAGCTAAATCAAGAGAATTTAAAAATAAATGAGAAACAAATTCACGATCTCTATCAATAATTAAATCAGTTCCATTTCCGTAAGCTCTAACTAAAATTTTTTCAACATCACCAGAAATTAAATTTTTGTATGAACATTCTAACAGTATATTTGTAATACCACCTGTTAAAATTTTAATCTTAATATTTGATTTATTTATCCAATGAGTGAAAATTTTCAGTAATAAAGATTTAATTTCATCATTTTCAGAATTTAAATCTGATATAGGTATAAAACTATCAGGTAAATAAATTGCATGAGAATTATAATTTTTTAAAATTTGTGAAATCTGATCATTTTTAGAATATTTTAAATCTATACTATTTGCAATTTTTTGGTTATTCTGTGAACTATAAAAATGATTATCAAAAGATGAAATTGTTTTATTATTTAAAAATTTACTGTATAATTTATAATTCTCATTTATGGATATATTATTATTTATTGAATAGGGAAGAAAATGTAGATCATTATCTGATAAAAGACAATACGTTGGAGGCACATTAGTTAAGTGCATATTTATATTTTCTGTTTGAGAAGTCATCAAAAAAATTTTTTTTCTTCTTTTCTTCTTATGAATAGATTTTATGCCTATATATATATTTATATATATATATTGGATGAGTGTATAGAGAGTATAGGGGTTTTCAAATTCAGGTATTGCTCCAAGGCGGGAACAGGGTATATATTCTGAGCAAGATAAAGATCACACGAGCACAACAAGACAAGGGAGTCAACTGTGCAAGCAAAAAAAGGGAACAAATCGATAACAAAACACAAAACTGGAATCTCAGCAAAAAAACATGCTGACCTGCCTGTCATGTGAAAAAAAAATAAAAAAAGAAAGGTTTAATTCGACAACTGCAGGATTCGAACCTGCGCGGGCAAAGCCCAAAAGATTTCTAATCTTTCTCCTTAACCGCTCGGACAAATTGCCAATTTACATTTAGTTTGCAGCACATGTGGATTTTGTTTGTTTGACGCTAGGCAGGACAAAGGATGTATATAGATCTACAAAACTTGGTATCTCGTTGGATTGGTATATAACTGGTAGATTTGTTATACAGACATACATTCCAGCAAAAAATGGCCAGCCAGAATGGTAAATTCTTCAAATTAAGTCTACGTTTATTATGCGACTGTCGAAATTATACCAAACTATTTTTCTTTAACAATCTTGAAACTAATTTGCATATAAGCTGATCTTGGGAAAATACAAAAATGCAAAAACTTATTGATAATACACTGATAGCAGAATATTGCAAATGGTAATACCAACTAGGCAAGCCAATTGAAACAAAATTACAAAATAACAGCTACACCTAAGAAAATACGAGCTTATATACTGGATACGTTTTCTTACTACACATCTATTTGTTTACTTACTAGCAACAGCTTCTCAATATGGAAATTACCGAGTTAGGAAATCATCTTAACTGCTTGATACGGAAGTTGAATGTTTGCACTATTCGTTACTATCCACACGCTCACACATGTATATATGTATGTGCATGCACAAGGCCCAGCTCAAACGTGACTATTCTCAATACATAACTAATTTGCAAATGTCAAGTTTGGTCTGGCATTTGGATATATCTCGGGTTTAAGAAAGGATATATCTAGAAGAAGCCGGGTAGAATATTAACCAGCGTATGTTTTTCTTTTCCCAGTTGCAAGCCAAAAAATCTGAATAAGTAGATGCTTAGGTCTTGGTTTGACAGCATGCAGCATAATATTGCATTTTGTGCATACATTTGCAAGATGAGGATGGAACCAGAAACAAGGAAGCATTTCTTTTCTACACCGATCGGCGTTCTGTCTTGGAAACCATAATCACTACTCTTATTTTTTTACTCTGATTACTATCGATGGCTCATGCTGTAATCAGCAGAAACGAGGCAAATGCCTGATCCAAGACACACATGTCGGTACAGTTACGAATTAACGAACAGTGATAACCTTGCCGGTAAACACAATTTCAAACAAACGCTGGTATATGAGCTACTTGCTAACATACGAGCTCCATTGTCTGCAGTTTGCAAAGCACACAACGTCAGATTAGAGGAAACAGAAACAGAAACCAGGGACAATACTAGTTGGCAAATATGGAAATAGAGAAAGCAAGGAAAAAAAAAGAAAAATAATAACTGATGTGTAAATTTGCGCCAATTGCAGAAGTTTCTTTTTTTTTTTCCTTTTCCTTTTCCCTTACCCTTACCCTTTCTTTCTCTTTCATTCCTTCCTTCTGTTGCTCAGGTAAACAAGAAACAAAAAAAAAATGAATAAAAAATTACACAAAACAAACAGTCTCGTATATGCATAGAATGTATAAGTTGAACGCCATGCATGAATGCAGCTTTTTTTCCAAGCCAGACACCAACAACAACAACTCGACAACGATAAATATGCACATTGGCTGCGCATGAAAAATTGGCAACTTTTTGCTGTCAAAGCTAAACGCGATCTCAGCAAAATGGGAAACCCTATTTATGCGAATTTTCTTACTTTCTCCGGTAATAGGAGCTCTATTGTCTAAGCTTTTCTTTGCTGGCAGAACAGGATAGAGGCAGAAAAGGGAACGAAAAATCGGGAAACATTAGAGCAGGTACATACAATGTGGCTTCGTAACAATGCCAAACAATTAAACATATACGACCCTTAGCACTGTGATTAAAGGAACAATTCAGATCAAACTATTTATTAGACTGAAAAAAGAACTGGAGCTACCAATGTGTCAAAAATTTACGCATACACACAAGCTTTAACACACAACCTCGAGTCATCAACTTTTGTCACGGGATACAACTTGGCCTTTTCTTTTGTATTGTCTAGTTCTAGTGCTTTGGTAGGTCCAAGTGTGTGTGTACATATATATACACATGTGCTACATAATATTTGAACAAATACTGTATACTTCCGCAAATCGTTTAGTAGCTGTGGTCATGCCATATTTTGTCTTTTTTCTGCTATTACAGTCGTCTCCTGTTTACGTACTTAGTTCTTTGTGCAAAAATGTTCATTTTCACACAGCTAATAATAAAACTTCTTTCGGTGTTTAAGACTTGCAAATTTTTTTGAAAGTTATCCCCTATACAGGGTTATAACACAATCCCAAGTTTTGCAAACACAGAGAAGAAAGAAGGAGGAACCAAATAAGGTTTTGTAAATCCCACCTGGTGTGAGTCCCGTCGTAGAATTGAACCAGCTCGTGAGCTACAATTTACAACCGTCCATGCATGCGTGCAGTATGCGTGGATTTAACACATCAATGTCTTCACCTGATCTACCCCAAGCTACAAACAAAGCTTGTGGTTGCTTATTTAAAAGTATTTGATTTAAGGGTGGCCAATTGTTTAATAATAAATTTCTTCCACGTACTTGTGCCTACCAATGCAAGATCTTCTACTGATGCATTCACAATTAATTCATCTACATTTAGCAATAAGTTACGTGAAGATCACCATATTTAATTAATATCTTAACCAAATGGATAAATATCTCAAACGTTTTTTCCCTTGTTTTCCCATATTTTTAAACAGTAATTTTGTAAGGTATATACACATTGGGTACTTTCTGATGGAAGTATTGAGAACAAGTGCAAAATCTTCACGATCTCTGTCACACTAACTTTCACACCCATGTAGACGCATTTGAACAGCTTAGCGCTTTTAGTGAACTCAGGCAGTAGCTTGATCTAACAAGAGCTTTGATACGGGCTTAAAGAACCTACATACGCCTGTGCCCAATAGGATATTCAGACCATAAGCCTAACTTACAATAGTAAAAAGGGCAAAACCGGATTTCTATTGTTAGTCAACCTTGGTTTAACAGACGATTTGTGTTTTTAAATTAATCAATTAATTACTACAATACGTTAGCCTCAACGTAATATTATCATTATTATCCAAGCTTAAAGCAAAATCGCAATAAGCCGAAGTAAATACAGTACATAAATAACACGCCGGTGAGTGCAGAAAAGGTGTTCAGATTATCAGCCCGACAATACTTGACAGCAAAATTATACAACATGTGCTGTATAATGAGTGTGGCCACGGGGTTCATACTTGCCAGTAAGATCTACAATGTATCGAGCTGGGGTTTTGTCTTCCTCCTATTTTGTTCTTTTTCATTTGATTTCCTTTCCCTTCATTCTAAAAGTAAATTAATATAGTCTTTCGATTTTGGATACAGCTTGCTGTAGGAAACACGAGTGCAGTTAAAAAAGCTGTGCTTGCAAACATGTTCAAAAAATAATCAACGTACAGATACGTGTATTTGTGTACACAAAATAATCAAGAGATAAACTGTTAAAGTTTTCGTAATTGTATAATGGTGTAACATTATAAACAATTTGTTCTTAAAGTAGAATGCAAAAGAAGAAAAAAAAACTGTTAAAATTCGAAATTTTTTTTGATAAGACGTGTTACACCCGAACACACCGCATACACAAATTAACAGCAATGTCTTAGCAATGAAGTGCTACAGCTTCAATTCCGCTATAGCCTTGCCAACTAAACATTTTTCTTTTTAGTTTTATCGATACAAATTCAATGCGTCAATACGTTTGACACTAATTCATATGTAATATCCATTCATTAAATATCTGCATCCATTTTACACATTTTCCTCCCTCCCTCTATTTTCTTGATTGGATCTGAATCTAAATCTGAATCTGAAGCTGCGAAACCCAACGGACATAAACTCCCCAAGCTTCTGTTCCCACAATTAGCTATCAAAACAACAACAACAACAACCGAAAAAAAAAAAGTCTTTGCACATTGTGTGTTATACGAGGCACTCAACAACCGTGCAAACCAGCTCATCTCTAAATAAACCCATGCATAGATGCATTCAGAGACTCAATGTGCATGCACACGCATAAACTTTCCTTTTTTTTTCACTAACATATTTATCTATGTATTTTAAGTTATATAGCAAAAGTTTGATTAGAACGGAAGTAGTGAAAAAACCTTTTAAATGATAGCAGCTTCCCACCATTCTCATCAGTTGTATATATACATACTTCTGCCTAAGTATTTCCCTTTTTCTTGTGCTTCACATTTAGCTTCTAAAATTTTTCAAACTCTACCCGCAAACCATTACACAGACACAGTATTCCTCCCTCTTCTCCTTTATTTTTGCAAAATTTACGTATATAAAATAAGACGCTTGATAAACTACAAAAGAAATAAAAATGAATTTCAAACTCCCTGAAGAAAAAAACTGCCTAAACACCACAAACAATTACCACAACCACTTAGCTCCTCTTGCTCCTCCAAAAGATAACACCAATTTTTTATGGTATAGCAGTATTCCGCAGAATGAGTTCAATCACGGTTTACCATCTAATATTGAGCATACTAATATGAATATTGCATATCCTTATTTAGAAAAAAATAACAATTATCACCATCAACAACCACAACCGATGCAATCACAAATCCAACAACAGCAACAGTATAGACCAATAATGAATTATATAGTACCTGAATTCAATCCCAACAACAATTTAATTAACTTACCGTCAATAAACAATTTAAATATACCCAACGACGATAATAACAACAATAATAATAGCAAACTGAATCAAAATTCTTATCCGTGTCAATATTTATCACCACTTCAAAACACCCAGTCATTAGATGGTTATAACGATTATATGAATAAATCTCAAAATTATTATAATTTGTTGCCTTCTAACGCTAATATGAGTAACAACAACAACAATAACAATATAAACAAAAACCCTTCTACTCCTCCAACAAATTCTGTATCAATGTATCCACAGACACCACAAAGGAGCAAACAATTGAATGCATTACCACATCGTTATTCATCTAAAAATTATGTTAGCCACAACGATATTGTTCACAGATTTAAAAATAGCAGATACATGCAGAAGTTTAACTACGATATAGCAGATGACGAAGTTGACGGATTTGTCACTTGGAAAAAAAAGGATGATGCATTATTAAAATACTTACGTATGGAGGAAGGTTTGAGCTGGAAGTCAATTGCAAAGTTTTTCCCAAGCAGAACAGTGAGTGCTTGCCAGTGCAGACTCAAAAGACTAATGAAAAAACAGAAAAGCCTTCAGTAGCCAAGCTATTCAGACACTGCAGACTCGTTATATAGACCTATTTTTTATAAACCACTTATTTAATTCACGTATTTAAGCATACTTGGTAGCAAAAAAAGATGATGAAAAGATGATGAAAAGCCGGTGCGCCGATCGACTGCGCCGGCAAGCGACGGACGGAGCGCCGATATCTTGCTGGGCGCAAAAACGCTGTGTACGCATCGGTTACAGCGTGCGCAGAGCTCGCAAGATGCATTCGGAACACACATGGTCGCCCGAAAGTGCTCAGCTTTTTGCCCCGCTGCCACATTTGTATGCACGTCGTTCTTTTACTGCTCAGCTCTTATGATCAACACTTGCCACTTGCTTGCCACTTGCTTGCACACTTGCTTGCACCATTGCTTAGACACACACACTTATGTGCATTCAATTATAACAGGATTCCAAATATCTAATTATATATATATATATATATACCCACTTTCTATATAAAAGACATACAGCCTGTGTTTTTTTTTCACAAAAGAAAACAGAGAAAGAGTGAAACAGAATCTTAATTGGTGTATTTTGCAATGTCATTTTTTAAGTCGACATTCTCATCGAATTCTTCAGCTTCAAATCTTCATTCAACAACTGCTACCAATACATCAACAACAACAGTGGAAACACATAATGCACCAGCTAAAAAATCTCTAACCTATATATTAAATAATTCAAATGAAAATTATATGAAAGGTCATCATTCAATTGGTGTCAATTCTTTAATTTATAACAGTTATGATAATAATTTAATTTCTGGTGGTAGGGATGGTCAAATATCAATTTGGAAATTTGATAATAATAATTCAAATAAAAATTCAAATAATGATAATTATGATAATTTAAGGTCAACAAATGAAATAAGAAATCACATTTTTGAAAATTTAGAAAATGATGAAGAAATTGAAAATTTAGAAAATAGTATTAATAATGGTGTTTATTCATTATCAATTAATAATTCAAATCGTTTACCAAAATATTATAAAAATTCTTATTTACATCATTTTGATTGGATTAATGATATGAAATTATTAGGAGATAATAAAACAATTGCTTCATGTTCAAATGATTTATCAATTAAATTATGGAATTATAATTCTGATGTTAAAATGACTTTAGGTTATCATAATGATTATATTAAAAAAATTGGATTTTCTAAAAATTTTAGTAATCATTTAGTATCTGGTGGTTTAGATAAAGTAATTAAAATTTGGGATATTACAAAAGGTGAAATTTTAAGTCAATATAAATTTAATCAATTTAATAATTCAATTTATTCTTTGGATGTTAATAATAATTTAATTATAACATCTGGACCTTCAAATATAATTTATTTATTTGATAATAGAATTATGAATAAACCAATTCAATCATTTTTAGGTCATACAGATAATGTTAGATCTTTAATATTGAAAAATAATTCATTTTTATCAGGATCTTCTGATAATTCAATTAAATTATGGGATTTAAGATCAACTAGAATAATAAGAAGTTTTGAAATGCATAATTCACCTGTTTGGTCATTATATTCTCCAAATTATTCAAATGATGATTTTTCAATTTTTTATTCTGCTGATAAAGATGGTTTATTATTGAAAACTGATTTAAGATCTTCAGATTTATATTCAAGTAATTTAAATGGTTATTTAAATCATAAAATTAATGAATCTTCAGGTATTTGTACACTTATAGCTGATTTAAATTATTCAAATAATATTAATAATATTTGTAATAATGATTCTAATAATTTAAATGATAACAATGAATCTTTATCAGGTATAACTTCAATTGTTGAACCAGATAATTTAAATACTGTTTGGACTTCAACTGCTTCAAGTACTCATAATCCAAATACTAATTTTATTTCAAGTTGGTCAATACCTCAAACAGGTAAATTAACAGTTTATCAAGGATTATTTTTAAATAGAAAATTATCAAAATTATATAATAAACCTGACGGTTCTTTAACACCAAATTCTCAATCTCAACAATATTTTAATTTTCAATCAAAATTAAGTCCAAGTATATTAAATGATAATATAGATTCTTCAAGGTCAAATGATATTTTAATTAATGATGCAGAAGATCTTGTTAGTCAATTAAGTAATGATGATTTAGATAAAATTGATAATGCATTATTTTCTAATTCTAATGGATTAGATGATGTATTAGTTAATAATCTTGATACTTTAAATGATGAAACTGCCCCAACAACTGGTTATGATTCTAATAGTTATTTAAATATTGATGATTATAATAATCAAAATTTTAATAATGAAGAAAGTACTAATTCTAATCTTGATAATGATATATTAGAATTTGGTACATGTTTTATTGGAATTTTAGGAAGTTTAAATACTCATTTTTTATTTAATGAAGATTATTTTGAAAATTTAAAAAATGAAATTAATAATAAAAAAAATAATGAAATTGAAAATGATTTAAATCCATTTGAACTTAATGAACATGATAAAGAAATTCAAATTAAAAGGAAGATTGAAATTAATCCTGATGATATTAATGAAGATGATGTAATTTTATTACCATTTAATACAAAACCTATATCAACAATTTCTGGAATTTCAGGATTAATTAAATGTAAAATTTTAAATAATCGTAGACATGTTGCAACAATGGATCAATCAGGATGTGTTTATATATTTGATATTTTAAAATGTAAATTAATTCAAAGATTTGAAAATCATTATTCAATTGATAGTATTTCAACATTTGATAATTTACATTCAATTAATGAAACTAATACTGAAATTTCAACTAATTTAGATAATGAAGAATTAAATTCAACTTATAGATTTGAAGCAATTTGTAATAAAATTCAAACAAATGAAACATTACCAACATGGTTTTCTGCACAAGTTAAATCAGGTCAACTATTTATAACATTAGAAGAAAGTAAATTTACTTTATGTGAAATTTATTTTGATGAATTTATTGAATATTATAAAGATTTTAAAATTTATTATAATGAAAATTTTGAAAATTGTAGAATTAATTTAGGTAAAAATTTAATAAATTCATTTTTTTACAACGTTTTCAAAACTTCTACATTTTCAAATATTTTAGAAATTAAATCAAAAGCTTTATTATTAGAAAATGAGAAATCAAATAAGAAAAATATTAAAAAAAGGAATAGCTCAATTAGTATAACAAATAACACAACAGTATCTCCATTATCACCAATATCCAATAATATCAATAATAACAATAATAATAATATAAATAAAAATACATCATCAACAAAAATGAATTCTTCATCACCATCATCTAATAGAAGGGGATTATTTGGAAGACTGAAAAATAAGGATAACAATATAAAATCTAACAATGGATCACCACAATTATCACCAATATCACCATCGACACCATCAACCATAAATAACAATATTTTACTTAATGGTAGATTAAAAGAAAGGCATGAAAGATATTTAAATAAAGTTAATAATATTAATAATACTATATCATTAATTAAATATATTGAACAAGAACCTGAAATAGTACGAAATTTTCAACAATATAGGAATGAATATGAACATAATAGTAATGAACTCAATTTAGGAGATAAAGATAATAATAATTTAAGATTTCAATATGAATATTATCATAGAATTTATGACGAAGATAATTCAGATTCATCACCATTAATTGTTATAAATGAAGAAATTCATCATGAAAAGAAACCTTTAACTACTATTTATTTAGATGAACTATTAACCAATGATAAATTTAGCAATAAATTTGAGAATGATATACCAATTTGGATAACTAAAGGTTTATTACTTAATTTATATCCTAAAGTTAATCATAATATAGGTAAAATTGGATTTGTTTTAATACCTTGTAAAAATTTTACGAATAGAATAATAGTTAACGGTGTTGATAAAGATAATTTACTTAAATTATCAGCAAATGGTACATTAAGGGTATCAAGGATAATTCAATTTTTAAAAGCTAGAATTGATAAAGAAAAGGAAAAATTAACTGATGAAGATATAGATAATTTAGAAATTGAAATTATTTGTAAAGGTAAATTGTTAAGTGAGAAAAGTACGTTAGGTACGGTTAAAGCACGGACTTGGAGACAATCTGGCGATATTGTCTTTGAATATTGTTTGAAATAATTGGTATAGTATAGTTTTACCAGCGGTTTCAATTAGGTAGGTATATATAGATATATAGATGTGTATTAACGATTATAATGTATGAATATCGGTAATTGGTATAAATCTATATATTAGTTGTTTTTCTCAGCTGAAAAAGGAGGTCGATCGGCGCGGCACGTGACTTTTGAAAATTGTTAAAATTTGAAAAAAGAAAAAAAATTTTTTTTTTTCTTCTTCGCAAAGAATCTCCTACATGAATAAGTGAAAATAACTTCAACAGTTTGAACCAGAGAGAATACTGTTTTTGTTTTCTTTTGTTTTCTTTTGTTCCTCCTGCAAGTTAACTTATTGGGAACCTTTTATATAGCAGGTGCTACTGTTTGGATAGATCAGATATAATGGAGGACGTAGATAGAATAACATCACGTTTATGGCGTGCATATAGAACAGTCAAAGAGATGGTTGCAGATAGAGGATATTTTATTACACAGGAAGAATTAGATATGACATTAGATCAATTTAGGGAAAAGATGTGTGATTCTATGGGTACACCACAACGTAAATTGATGTCATTTCAAGCCAATCCACGTCAAGAATCACTTGAAAAATATGGAGATTTAGGGCCATTATGGGTTGAATTTTGTGATGAACCATCAGTTGGTATTCAAACAATGAAAAATTTTTGTGCACATATAACTGATAAAAATTTTTCAACAGGTTTATTTATTTATCAAAATAATTTAACACCAAGTGCAACTAAAGCTATTGCAGCTGCTGAACCTGCAACTATTGAAATTTTTCAAGAATCTGATATTATTGTTAATATTACACATCATGAATTAGTTCCAAAACATATTAGATTAAGTACAGAAGAGAAAAGAGATCTTTTAACTAGATATAGACTTAAAGAATCTCAATTACCAAGAATTCAAAGTGAAGATCCCGTTGCACGTTATCTTGGATTAAAAAGAGGTCAAGTTGTTAAAATTATCAGAAGATCTGAAACTTCTGGTAGATATGCGTCTTATAGAATTTGTCTTTAAGTGGTTGTTTAATTTCCTCTGTATATGGAAATCTATAGCACAAATCAAAGTATATATATAGTAATAATAGTAAAAAATAAAAAATAAAAAATAAAAAATGAAAATAAAACCCGCTTTACAAGTACTTGTATATGTGCCTGTACACGTGTAGCTGTTGCCGACTCCTTTTCTTCACATTTATATACATATAGATATATAAATTTAGGTATCAATAGTTGTAAGAATAATAATAATAATACAAAAGAAATCACCCAATAGAATACATCAATAACGAAGAACGTTTTTGTATTGAGATGGCTTGAACTCATGACATAGTAGCACACATAACAGAATCTTGTATACCTGTCCACCATTTAACGTTTTTCAAAGCCAATGGTCTGTTTGGAGACACTTCGACACCTTTGTTACCTAAAAACACAGGTCCAACAGTGATGATTAAAGAATCAACCAAATATTCTTGATTCAATGGATTGATTTCATTAAGCAAAGTATTTATTATATTAGCCCCACCTTCAATCATAACACTATTAATTTTAAAATTTGATTTTAAATTTTTCAATACATCAAACCATTTGAAATGACAACTAGGATCAGATTCTAGTTTTAAAACTATTATATCCTGCAGTAAAGGTACATCTAAATCCAAAGACACATTTTCAGAAACTATAAAAATTGGTTTCAAGCCAGATAAATTTTGTGAATTCTCTAGTATCTTGATACCATGAGTGTAACTATCGGAGTTTCCCCGTTGTTTGAGCAAATCACCGAACTTAAAGTGCGGATCAATTATGACAGGCTGAATTTTAGAATCGTTACTGTCTGAGGTATATCTACAGTTAAGCGATGGGTTGTCTGCCAGAAGTGTGTTGATACCTACCAAGATAGCGTCATGTCTTGTACGTATGAAATGAGTCATAGATTTTGTCTGTGCATGGGAGATGACTGTTCTTACCCCAGGTTCTGCGGCTATACGAGAATCCAAACTCTGTGCATAGGTCAAGGTTATGAAGGGCAGAAGTGGTGCATGAGACTGAGATAGAGACTGAGAAGGGGAAGACAGAGGGAGAGGAGGCAGATACGGAGACAGGGTGTCTGCAAGAGCGTGGTCAATAGGCTGCATGTGGTGTACAGACAACGACTGGAGAAGAAGCTTCAGAGGAAGAAAGTGTACGTAAGCTGGAGTCCTGTGCTCTGGATGTAGCCCAGATGGAAGCCTGATGGAGTCCAAACGGGGCAATCTGCGACAGGGCCGAGTGTTGTGCGGAGTTAGCGGTGATTCAGGAAGGCGAAAAAGCGAAAAAGCGAAGGGCAAAAAGCGAAGGGCAAAAAGCGAAGGGCAAAAATTTTTTTCCCCCGTTTTGCAGTCTGCAACGTTTGCGTTTTGCTGGAGCTGTCTCTTTTCCAGGAGATGCTCCGTTTTTGCTCTCTGAAAAGGTAGTCTCCGATACGTCCTATCACCTGTAAGACAACCACAGTGCAACTCCAGATATCTCCGAAATATCTACACACTACACACTACTTAGCTGCTTATCCTTGTACATACATACACAATATCTGTTTCTGCTTGCGGGTCTTGGTCCTGTTTTATATATATATCTTGCAAAGTTTCCAGTTTCTTTGCCTTCACCTAGTTTCAGTCTGGTCCAGTTTTTTCTTTTCCTCCTCCTGTTCCTCCTTTTAGATTTTCAGAATGCCTTATCATCCTTTAACTTCGGCAATGATTAGGAACGTGCCACACATTTCTTCTCAAACTTCCAAAATTTCACTTCAATCTTGTCTTACTTTTAACAGCGTTTTCCAACAGCCTCAACAAGGTGCTGTTGTCAACCCTGCTGTTGCATCTCATAGATACAATTCTACCAATAGTCATAATCCTAGAAGCTATAATAAAAATGGTAATAATAATAATAATAACAACGGTAATAACAACGGTAATAACGGTAATAGAAATAAAAACGGTAATAGGCAAAAAAGGAGAAATTATTCAACTACAACAAACAATACTACAGCTGCTAATTCATTACATGAATTTCAACAATTTACTAAAAATGTACCAAAACAATCATTACCATATTATAAACAATTATTAGCATTTGATGAATGTCTTGCTCATAATTCATTTTTTGATCCAAAAACTGGTGATGTTCCAGGTGGAACTGCACAATTTTGGGATTCAATTGAAAAAATAATGCCACTTTATAATGAATTATTATTTACAAGTGAATTAAATAAAAAGAGAATGGATGAATTAGTTTCATTATTAAGAAACGGTTTAAGAATGCATAGATTTGAATTATCAAAATTGAAAAAAAATTTAGATAGAGATTTAAATTCTCCATTACAACAAATTCAATATTATTTAAAAAATTCTATAATTAAAATTAGTAATGATTTAGTTAATAATTCTGGATCTAATTTAAAAATTAGTTCAAGAGGTTTAACAAATTTATTTAAAGCTTATACAGATATGGGATTATCAGATGAAGCTGCATTAATTTGGAATAAAGGTAAAAAAAATCCTAAATTATATGATTTATTTACAAGTGAATCAGTTTTAGGTTCAATTTTAACTTTATTAATTGAGAATAAAGAATTTAATTTTAATGAAATTTCATCAATTTATCAAACAATTAAAAATTCTAAAAATGAAAATGATATAATTCATAGTGAATTACAAGTTGCAATGATTAGAGCTTGTTTATTAAAAAATCAAAATAATCAAGCATTAGAAATTTTTAAAGAAATTACAACAGATGTTTTAAATTATTATAAAAATAAAAATTTACAACCACCTTTAGCTGTTAAAAATTATATGACAATGGCACATTTATCATTTATTGGTTATTGTCAAGATTTTCAAACTGCTAATATATTTTTTGAAGATTCATTTAATAATGAATTACCTTATTTAACACCAATTCAAATTAATTATGTTAAAAAATTTATGAATAATACATGGAATAATACAAAAGATTTTAATAAAGTAACAGAAATTTGGATTTCAACATGGAAATATTTTGAAAATAGTAGGAAATCTACAACTGCAATTTCATCATCATTAAATGATGGATATTTAGAAATTTTTTTTAATAAATTTGATGAATTTAATAATGATGCAGCGATTGAATTAAAAAAATTATTAGAAGAATATTCTAAAATTAAGAAAATGGATGAACCATTTTTTAATTGTTTAATTACTAAATCAATTAAATGGTCAAATAAAGATGTTTTTCAATCAATTGTTAAAGTTGCAGATTTATATAATTTTCCTAAAACCAATGTTTATCATAGATGTGTTTTAAAAGCTTCAGGATCTGTTAAATTATTAAATGATGATATATTAAAATTATTTAAAAGGTTAATTAATTCAAATTTACAATTAGGATCTAATTATTTAACAAATGCAGATTGGTTTGCATTTAGGGATGCAACAATTCATTCAAAATTTTTAACAGATGAAAAAATTGATATTTATTTTAAAGTTTTAAAATTATCATGTAAACATTTTTTAAATTTACAAAATTTCAATTTATATAAAAATTTAGATATTGGATTAGATTCAAGGTATAGTGGAATTTATTATGAATTAGGTAGAATTTCAACTGATGATATTGAAAATGAAATTAATGAATTACATTGGTTTAATACTAATAATTCAATTTCTAATCATTTACAAAATCAAGGTATTGAAATTTAAATGAATTTTTTAGTGATAAAAATTTAAGGAAGGGAACAATTACACAAATACGTGCATGTACATAGAGATACAGGGAAGAAGGGAAAAAAAGAAGGGAAAAAAAGAGAAGAGAAAAGAGAAAAAAAAACGTTATTTTTTTGGGTTTTCAAGTTATTCGTATTAATGATTTAATGATTTATTGGATTTATTTACTAGATTATTTTTATTTTTATTTTTAGTTTTAGTTTTATTTTTGGGTTTTATAGAAGTTCTGGCTACTAGACTGGGCAGCTTCGTTTATAGTTTTGTATAGTTTAGTAATTTTTTCTACAACAGAAACAGAAGAGGAAAGAAAAAAAAGCGACGCGTCGATGCGTCGCCGACGCGACGATTTTGCGAGCAGAAAATTGTTTTTTTTTCATTTTTTTTTTAATTTTTTTTCTCTTTTTTTTTCTTTTAAAAAGTTTTTTTTTGTTTTTTTTGTTTTTTTTTATTTTTAAATTAATTTTATTTTATTTTATTTTATTTTATTTTATTTTATTTTTCTGCAAAGAGCATACGATAACGCTGATACTGTGAAAAAGCATGGAAGGGCAAATACAAATACAAGGACAGAGTCAAGGACAAGGACAAGGACAAGGACAGGGACAGGGAAATGTTGGCTCGAGTGGTATAGGCAAAGGCTTAGTTAATGAGCAACAGATGTACAATGGTGGAAATGGTGTAAATGCTGCTACTAGCGATGCGTTAGGACTACAAAGGGACTTTAACAAGAATATTGTTAATAAACCAGATACTGGTATTGTTAACTCGATTAGTTATGATAAAGAAGGTAGTAACAATAATTCATTAAACAATTCAATTATCAAACGTGGTAGGGGTAGACCAAGGAAATATCCTATTGAGATCAGGCCATCAAGGCCAAAATTACCGCCTTTATATGATGAAAACGGTGTTTTGATTAAAAGGAAAAGGGGTAGACCAAAGAAGAATCCTAATGATCCGATTCACAAGTATCGTACAAATCCTAATAGAATCAGGAGACCAAGGGGTAGACCTAGAAAGGATAATTTGTTGAATATTGATATGATGAATGGATCAAATCAACAACAGTCGATGCTAGATAACGTTAATACGGTTGTCAGTTCTGGTACGGGTAAAAGTTTTGACGATAATACAGAAATCAGTTCACCTAGTAAGCAGATTGTTCAGAACGAGCATGTGCATGAGCATGGTTCAAACAGCGGTGAGAACAAGGGATCAAGTCTGCCGAACGACATCAACGGCATGATGATATCCAACCTCATGGGCATCAGCATGAACAACATGATGGACATGGGCATGAACATGAACTCGTACGGCCAGAATTAGAATTAGAATTAGAAAGCAGGAGGCAGAAAGCAAAAAAGAGGCAATTAGCGCATTTTTTTGCGTTTTCTGTGTTTTTGCAGCAGAGGAAGCAGGTTTGTGAAGAGGTGTTTGGCAGCAATGGGCTGCTGTGGATCGAAACAGGCTGCTGTGGCACAACCGGTGGCAGTGTCACAGACAGATGGCAGGCCTTTGAAAAGTGTTGTTCGTTCAGAACAGCCAAAACTGCAGCATATTAGCAAAGAAAAAGGAGAGAAGTTTGGCCCTGGTCGTCGGTTGGGCACCAATCTGGCAGACAAGACAGGGCAAGGCCCTCTGGGAACAGCTGCTGCAAGAGGTGGAGGTGGAGAAGAGTACGAGCTGGAGACGGTGGTGGATGCTGGCCTGCCAGCAGGCGAAGCTGTCGGTGCCCAAGGTCCTGGTACCCGTCCTGGTCCTGGTCCCAATCCTGGACAGGCCGACATCGCCGACACACAGCTAACAGCAAAGGAGAAGGCAGCCAGGGCAGCTGAAGAACGGTTCACGAGGTCCCAGACAGGCAATGGCACTTTGGGCAGGAAGTTGGTTGCCGACAGAAAGAAGAGCCACAAGGATTATGCCATTGAGGCCTACACCAACAAGTAACGGAGAAGACAGACGGGAATGCTGCAAACCACAGAGAGATATGTATAAGTAACCGTATAAATAAGTAAGCAAGTAAACAGATATGTACAACAGCAAGCTGTCGACAAGCTGTGAACAAGCCAGGTGTTGCACACATGGACTTATCGTTGATTACCGACACCACCAACTGTGTGCTCTGGTTGTTATCTCCTCCTCCAGCTTCTTTCCTGCACACAATCTCCAGTATTCACAGCTACACAGCATGTACAAGAAGACAGCGTACAGTATAAAGACCAACACCAAAGCATTCCACAGCAGCTGTATCAGATGTGCATCGTCGTCCGAGTCTGCTAAGAGCTTTGAGCTGATCAAGCAGGAACAGCTAAAGCAGGCCAAACTCAACAACAGAGATAACAACAGTGCATTGAACGCATACAGGTATTTCAAGTACTTGCAGGAGACTCCGAATCCTATACTATCGAGTGAATATCGCCAATTACCTGACGACTCACAGTTTATCACCAAGCACTACGACGAATTGGTTGTGTACAGAGACAGAATATGTGGCATCGATGGCAGATACAACGACTTGAACGACGTTTCTGAACTATTCCTGCAACTCAGCAAAATACATCCGTTTAAAAACGTTGGCACAATCGTTAACGATACACACAAAGAACTCATACAGCTGCAGACCGACACCTTTGACCAGTTCGTTGTCGACCTCGTGCAGACACTCAAACTCAACGGGGGACACTTGTTCGTCCTCGATTTGCTGATTGACAACAAGAGAGTTTTCGACCACATTGACGACACACATACCACTGTCTAGCTTTTTCTCCCTGCTTACAGCTCCTCCCTTTTCTTTTCCTTTTCCTTTTCCTTTTCCTTTTCCTTTTCCTTTTCCTTTTTTCTTTCCCCTTATTTGTATACACACGTCTGTACAATGAAGATGCCTGAAGTGCTTGTCGACAGGAACAATTTGGGCTTTAACAGGCTACCCTACTACAAATACTTTATCCACTGGAAAATAACCGATGCCCTTTACGTTTTCCTGATCTTTATCCTAGACTGGTTTTACTTTGAGCTGATTGAGCCTTATCAGAGACAGTTCACTATAAACGACTTAACTATATCACATCCATTTGCCGAATTCGAAAGAGTTCCTGGCCCAACATTGCTTCACTGGATTACAGTGTATCCAACAATTATAATTTTTTTGATAACGTTACTGTTGACACCGAAGCCATTCAAATTTTACGTTTCGTATATATCAATTTTAGGTTTATTCATTTCAATGGGTACATGCATTTTCATTACAGATGTTTTGAAAAACTGGATTGGTAGATGCAGACCTGATTTCTTGGCTAGATGTGAACCGTCAAAAGATGCATTGCCTAATGTACTATATTTTGCAAAAGATATTTGCACAACAAAAGACTACTATAAACTACTTGACGGTTTCAGAACAACACCGTCAGGTCACTCATCAATGGCCTGGTCGTCGTTTTTTTACTTAACTTTGTGGTTAAACGGTCAATTAAACTCAAACCACATTCACAGAGGTGCTTGGCGGTCAATTATAAGTATACTACCTTGTTTATTAGCGTCTTATGTTGCATTGAGTAGAACTCAAGACTACAGACACCATTTTGTTGATGTCATATTAGGCTCGTTGCTAGGTATCTGTATATCCACTTGGAGTTATCACCGGATCTTCCCTCCAGTTAACTCAAATGCATGTTACGTACCTTGGCTGCTGCTAGACATCGGTACTAACAACAGTCAATCCAAAGACACAGACTATTATAAAAATGCACAGATTGCAATGAACTCCTACGTGTCAACTGGCCAGTCCATCGATGATGCCGACTTGGAAAATGGCTTTAACTTATAATGACTGTCAGTGTTTTGTTTTTTTAATCTCTATCCCCCCCTTCTCTTCCCTGTTTTATTGTCTCTTTTGTTACTCACATATACCTTTTAAACTTATATATCTATACGCCGGAAAAGTTTATACATCAAAAACAAAAGAAAGAAAGAAAGCATGGAGTTATTCCCGGCTTATACGTACATTTCTATCTCTGTGCAACCTCTCAAGCTCCCTTTTCCTCCACAACTCGAGTTCGTTATCATCATTGGCTGAGTCTGTGTCGTCAACCTCACAGAATACTGACTCGTCAAAAGATACATAACTAACAGATTTTTCGTGTCTTAGTTGGCTATTCAAGATATGTAAATTCTTGTTAACCGTACACACAATCGATTCTTTGGCATCCGGCACTTTGTTATCAACGCTATCCGTACTTTTCAAGTTTCTTGTCCTCTTGAACGACACGTTCTTCACAAATCCCTGATCTGAATCGCTTCCACTGTCATCACTGCTACTGCTACCGTCCGAGCTATGTGAACCCATTACACCAAGAGCAAGAGCAAGAGCAAGAGCAAGGGGAAAAGCAGGACGGTAAACGTGAACGTGAAGAAGATGGAAAAAGTGCATCTTGCATAGAGGTTACATGCAACTCAGAGATAGGACCCCATTCAGTTGTGGTATGCGAGTTCCGATGTTTTGGCGATAACGACTGGTGCATGCGTCGTCCGGCTACATTCTGCAATGGCTACAGTGCTGGTGTCTGCAGCTGCTACAGGGTACTGGACACTACAAAATGGGCCGGCAGGAGGGAAGTCCCCTGAGAAAAGAACAGCAGAAAAGAGAAGGAAAGAAAAGGAAAACGGTGATACACCAAGACTCTGACTTCTCTATCTCGTTTAGGCTTGGATCTTGCGCTGCTTCGTTTCAAACACTTCTTTCCAGACACAACTGTCTACCAGCCACTGCTGCAGTCCTCCCCATGCAGCCATCCCGTCCTTCCTGTTCTTTCTGTTCTTCACAACTTGTTGCTAAAACTGATAAAAAACGATAAAACGGTAAAAAAAGTGAAAAATTCGAGAAAAAAATTTTTTTTTTTTTTTTGCTGTTTTTGCCTGAAAATTTTTTTTTTCAGTTCTTTTCACTGCTTTTATACAACAAGTTATCTCTCTTTTGCAGGGAAAGAGTTCAGGATGTCAGCTATCTACAAGGCACTTAACAAGAAAGATTTGGGAGCATCAACCAAGGTTGGCAAGGCCGACAACAAAGACAACAAGAAGTCATCAACCAGAGTTAACAAGCAAAGAGTTTTATTAATCTCTTCAAGAGGTATTACATTTAGACATAGACATTTAATAAGTGATTTACAAACATTATTACCACATGCAAGAAAAGAACCTAAATTAGATACAAAGAAAACATTATATGAATTGAATGAAATTGCAGAATTATATAATTGTAATAATATAATGTATTTTGAGTGTCGTAAACATGAAGATTTATATTTATGGTTATCAAAACCACCAAATGGACCAACAATTAAATTTCATGTAATTAATTTACATACATTAGATGAATTAAATTTTACAGGTAATTGTTTAAAAGGTAGTAGACCGATTTTAAGTTTTGATAAAAGTTTTGATACAATGGAACATTGGAGATTAGCTAAAGAATTATTTATTCACCAATTTGGTGTACCACCACAATCACGTAAAAGTAAACCATTTATTGATCACGTTATGACATTTAGTATTGTTGATGGTAAAATATGGGTACGTAATTATCAAATTAATGAAATCGAAGGTAAAGAAGATGAAATAAATGATATTAACGATTTAACATTAGTTGAAATTGGTCCTAGATTTGTGCTTACACCAATTGTTATTTTAGAAGGATCATTTGGTGGTCCAAAAATTTATGAAAATAAAGAATACGTTTCACCAAATATTGTTAGATCTCAGTTGAAATTTCAACAGGCTGAACAAGCAAGGGAGAGACAGACCCAAGCAATGGACAGGAAAGTTAGGAAGAGGGATCAAGTTTTAAAACAAGATCCACTAGTCAACGAAGCAGTCTTCACTGCTTGATTAGTGCTGATAAATTTACAACGAAAAAGATCCTAGTCCCTTCAAACATGTGTGTTGTTGTTGTTTTCTTTTTTTTTTTTAAACTTTTTTTTCTTATTTATATTGTTTATAAAGTGAATAAATAATTAAATATAGATAAATACGGAAATATTTATATAAATTATAAGTGTTTGTCTAAATACTCTTTAATAAATTTCTCTTCTTCAGGAGAGGATGCTTCAATTTTAGCTTCTTTCTTTGGGGTAGCGTTCCAAGGTTTTGGGACAACGAGTAAAACAACTGCACCGATGGTACCGAGAGCAAGGAAGTGTGGAGCAACAGCTCTGCCGAGGATATTGTAACTAGCACCCATATTGAATAGACTGGTTTGTGGATACGAGCAGCAGAACAGGAGCAGCAAGCAGCAAGCAGAGGAACAGAGAGATGGAGATTTTTTGCAAAGACAGTGTGTGCGTTTTGGACACAAAACGGGGCGAAGCGCGGGCGTCTATTGGCCAAAAGATGCTGGAGTTGAAGAAGAAGAGGTGGATAGACAGAGGCAGAGACAGAGACAGAGGCAGAGACAGGGATGTTACAACAGTGGAACCGGGGTGCAGCACACTGCAGACGGTATGTCAGCAGTCTGTCGGATGCCAGTGTGCGTCGACTGAAGAAGAAGAGGAGAAGTTTGGAAGAAAGCGTGTCGTTTGAAGACTTTGTGTTGAAAAGCCAGATTTTGCACGTTTACAGAGACATGTTGAGGAGTGTGTATAAGATACCTGACCCTGCACTCAAAGCTGAAGTTTTGGGATTCCTCAAAGGGGAGTACCGGGCCAGCCAGAATGTTCAGGACTTGAATATAAAGAGATCTTTGCTCATTGGCGGTATCAGACAGTTCAAAAGCGTGTCAAACAACATGGGGTTGTCATACACCGAAATTCAGTTTTGATCAAATATATAGCATGTGTAGAAACAAGCTTTTTAACGAATTCGATTTATTCTTTGTTTGATATATACAAAATTATATACACGGAGAGGGAAGTAATACATATTCTAACGTTTAACCCAAGTTGGCATTTTTCTAGCTTTCTTTTTACCAGGTTTCTTTCTTTCAACGGTTCTTGGATCTCTGTGTAAAACACCTGCACTTGATAATCTTTGTTTAAATAAAGGATTATGAATACATAAAGCTTTGGATAAAGCTAATTGTAATGAACCAATTTGACCTGATGTACCACCACCTCTTGAAAGACCGAAAATATTAAATTTATTTTCACTTTCAACTATTTGTAAAGGATATAATAATTTTAATCTATCTTGTTGTTTAGGGAAAACTTGTTCAATCGATTTACCATTAATTAAAATTTTACCTTCACCTTCGACAACGTAAATTTTGGCACTTGAAGCTTTTCTTCTACCAACTGCAATAGCTCTACCTTTATCATCTAATGATTTGATTCTTAAACTAGAATTTATATTAGATTTATTTCTAATATATTCAGATAATGTTGAATTTAATTCATCCGATCTTAATTCTAAATCAATAGAATCTAATCTTTTCAAAATATTTAATAATTGTAAATATTCAGTTTCTTTTAATAATGTACCACCTGCTTTCTCTCTATATTGATTAAATCTAATCCACGAAGAAGTAGAGGATTTCCTATTAAATGGTAATGTTGCAGATTTATTAAGTAAATTTTGTAATTTTGATATATGTTCTTCATGATATGGATTTCTTGAATAAAATGATGCCATCGAAGGAACAATACGTGTTTGTTCAAGTTCTGGTACGTATCTGGAAACCAATGGATCATTGTAAAGCTTATGTTGTGAATTTGTTAATAGGTTGAAACGTCTGTTCCTACCAAAATTGGAAAGTGGTGGAGCAATCGTTGCGGTGGTCGTGGTGGTCGTGGAAGTACCGTCTGCAACACTGGTGGTGGTTGCAGTGGCCACAGCAGAAGCAGCAGCAGCAGCAGCAGAGTATGTGGACTGGTGACGTACCAAACGTAGGGCAAGCATTGGTGGTTGGTGCTGTTTAGAAGGAAACTGTTGCAAACACACTGGAAACCATTGAAAAAGGTTGAAAACTCGACGAACTGCGAAAAAAAATGAAAAATGAAAAATGAAAAAATTTTTTTTTGTTTTTTCCCCTCGTTTTCTTCACTGGGGCAGCTCTGGGGGAGTTCTGGGTGGAGTTCTGGGGGGAAACAGCGCTAGAACTGGGCAAATGTCGAAACGAGTTCGGCCACGCCGTCGTTTTCGTGGGAAGACACAGCGTAGCACTGGGGCAGCAGTGGGAGGCCGGCCAGATAGCCACCGTTTGCAACAGCAAAGTTGTCTTCAACAACTGTCTGCAGCCTGCTGACACCCGGTATCTTGTCGATCTTGTGCAGGACCACCTCAAAAGTGATCCCGTTCTGCTGCAGCATCTCCATGATGGACTCGTCGTGCACCGTTATGCCGACACTGGCATCCACAATAACTATCACCTTCTGCAAAACTCTACGGTGCTTGCAGTACCCCAACACCAGTTCACCTTGCCACTTCTTGCCTTTCACTCCGTACCCTGGCGAATCAACTAACCGGAACCTGTTACCGACATTGTAGAAATTCAAACACGGCGTGTATCCGGCATGCTGTTTAACCCTTGCTAAATCTGTATGCAATATAGCGTTCACCAACGACGACTTCCCAACATTGCACCTGCCAAGCAATAAAATTTCAGGCAAGTCACCGTCTTTCAGCTGTTCCTTCTTGAAAACACTCCAATCAAGACGAATCTTGGTATGCTTATCTCTGAAAAACTTCTCAATCCTACTCAGCTCTCCCTTATCGACTCTCTCCTTGATGGGTATTTGCATGTACTTGTTGATCTCCTTGTTCAATGCCGTTGCTCCAACACTGTCCCTTTTTTTAACATTCTTAGGTTTGACAACACCAATTCTCGATTTGTTGCTCATCCGTTTCCTATTCAGCTCGTCCTGAATCTTCTCTGCTCCACCATCGTCTACCAGATCTCTCAATCGCAAATACTTCTCGGTGCTATACAGGCGTCGGAAACACAGATCCCCTCTAGCCCGTCCACTACCAATCGCTATCATCAAATACCGTCCAAATATCCTTTCCATCCTTGCGGCAGTACACTACAGAGGCCAGAGAAAAGACAAAAGCCAAAAAGAAATGGCTATTGCAGTGGAAAACTTGTTGATCTTAAACGTTTTATAAAGCGAGTGAATTTTCTCTTTTTTTTCTCAATTCATGTCTCATTTACTACTATACAGATCCGATTCTCTCTTTCCTTTGTATCCTTTCCTTTGAACTTTATTCTTTGTTACAAAAACTACACGGCAGTATAGCTGCTGGCGAGCGCCTTGATCGTGTTCACAATCTCTTTGCACTCTTTAGAACTATGCGCTTCTAAATAGTACTTCTTAACCATTTCTCCATCCCCCTTCTTAACAACAATCTTGAAAAAATTCTCAACTTTGGGATTCACTTTAACTTTTAAAACCTGTGAAATGTCAAAATTGTACGTCTTACTCTCATACCACGATCCTTTACTTTCATTGAATGGTAAAATATATATTTGATATCCATCAATAACCAACGTTTTAGCTAATTTACTACGAAATTTCATTTGTTGCCTTCTCCAAATATTCCATCTATGATATCCCATTAATTTATCTCCTTCTTTAAATATCTCATTAACATCATTATAATCAAATCCAACACCTCCTATACCTTTATATCCAACTCCTGTATTATCTCTAAATAATTCTTGTTGCGTTTGTTGATAATGATCTGCTGTATTATGCAGTATTGATTGAATTGTACGACTTTTCGTTTTATTCTTAAATTTATCTAATGCTGTACTATTATTGTTATTATTATTATCAATACTAAAATTATTTAAATTATTAAAATTGAAATTTGAATTCGAATTAAAATTATTATTTGAATTCACAAAATTATCTTTATGATTATTAACATTATTGGTACCAAAATTATTATTTTTTAATTGATTTTTCAAATATCCATATTTTTTAATATCTTTCTTAACTTTCTGTTTACTAAATTTATTATTAACTTCTTCATTATCAGAATCTTCATCTTCATCATTTGAATTCCCATCTAAAACAAATGATTGTATTATAGGTACTCTGTTCTTCGAATTGATATTTATATTACTATGTGAAGGTAATGTATCAAACATTAATCCTGATACTGGCGTTAAACCTTCAGTTAAATTATTATCAGTATTATCAATATTATCAATATTATCAATATTATTAATTCCTTCAATAAATGATACATTCTTATTTTTATTCATATTTTTTAAATTATTACTATTATCATTAATAATTGCTTCTTGTATCTTTAATGGAGATGGTGTAATTTTTTCATTGTTTAATATTTCCTTTTCATTACATTCAACTAAAACAAATTCATCTGCTTCTTTACCATATGAAATAATAGATCTCCTCCTATCTAATACTCCAAAATCATCTTCAATCTCTCCATCTTCATCTGCTAAATAAAGTTTCCAAAATTTAGGATCAATTTTCTCTTTTAAATTCCCATTTTTCTGTAATATGTATAATATATAACCAATCAATTCAACCACTTGAACTGATGTATTTATAACCTCATCAATATCTTTATTCAAATAAGGTATTTTAACATTAATATCAATTAATAAATCTTCAACACTATGCTTATTTCCAACATATTTATAATAATCTAATAAACTATCATTTTTATTAATTAATGATGATAAATTAGATAATTTTATAACAGGTTTTAAATCTTTTTTTATAATTAACTTCTCAAAATCTATTTTCTTATCCTCATTCATTTCTTTATTTAATAATATTAAATTAGTAAAACTTTTAACACTTTTAAATTTATCATTGTTATTATTATTAATATTATGCATATTTTCAGATAATGAAGAAGTAACACTTCTCCTTTTACGACTTGTATTACTTGCAAAACTTGCTCGTCTACTACCATTTGGTCTAGTTTTCATAAAACTTATCTTAGATATCGAACTAGGAGCATATTTGTCTGATTCACTCATTAAATTCCTAACCGCCAAATCGTCAATTGTATCTCCATCACTAATAAAATCATCATAATCATCGTCGTCATCATCATCATCGTCTTCGTCATCATCATCGTCATCTTCATCGTCTTCGTCATCTTCATCATCAACTTGATCATCATCTGAAAAATCACTATCAATTATATCAACGCTTGAAACTGATGATACAGTATTGTGAATTAAACTTGTATCAGTTTTATTACGTAGCTCAGATTGCGACATTGCAGTTAGTGGAGGATTGAAATAATCATAATCGGAATCAGCCAATTCACTCGATTCAATAGAATCTACAACCGAGTCCCCATCACTTATATCATTCTTATTATAATCACTGTCATATTCATTTTTCAACATTATTGAAGAATCAATTGTACGTTCTGAATTTAAAGTTCTAATAGTATTTGGTGAAGAGTTTATCGTTAGTCTTTTAATCTTAATACCGTCATCTTCATCATAGTCGTAATGATCTATATGGTCATCCATATATTCTTCTTTATAAGTTTCATTATTTCCATTATTTTTTAGGTAATCATTATTATTATTGAAATTGGATGCATTCTGATTCTGTGAATGCTCGTCATTTGTAACAGTTATATGAATTTTGTTATCATCGCTATCCTTCCTATTTTTGTTATAACTGCTACTTTGTTGTGAAGATGATGTAATATTGGAATTGATCGTACTTGCAAGCGTAGAAACACTAAATTTCCTATTATTTCGGTCACTCAAACTAGCCTTGTTGGGTTTACCTTTACCCCTACCATTACCATTACCATTACCACTACTACTACCCTTATCTTTATCCCTCTCTCTATCTCTATCTCTACTTTTATCTTTCCCTTTCTTATTTGTAAGTTTCTTGTTACCATGCAGTTTCCGATGATAGTTTTTATGACCAGCCAATCCAATATTCATTTTATTGCTAATATCGTTTATATCCGAGTCCGTACCGTTATTAGTATTGGTTATATTTGAATTATCGTTCAGCGTAGTGGGAATAGGAGGCGAACACGATAACGTTGTAGATATCCTATATAAATTTTTGAAAGCTTTTAGTTCATACAATGATAGATTATTATTGATGCTGCTGTTGTTATTGTTATCGTTATCATTGATAAACAGTTTCCCGTAGATGGAATTCAGTTCTAGATCATCTCTGTCTTTGTCATTTGACAATTGCAGCGTAGAGGACAATGCAATCTCTCGAAATAGGTTGATCACCACTTCACTATTCAAAGGAAGCGTCATTACAGCACAGGACAACCACACCAAGCAGCAGCACAGACACACCCAGACACAGACACCTGCTTTGTGCAAAGCTGTTCCGTAAAACACTGCTGTCCCCTGGTTTCCAGTGCAAAAAGCGAGTTTTTTCTTTTTTTCTTTTTTCTTTTTTCTTCGTTTTCCGTTTCCCGTCTTCGTCTTTTCAAGCCATCATCAGTTGCACAGAAATGCTGCCTGCTTCCCCCCTTTTTCTCCCTGGCACAATAGTGTAGCGTGCAAGGTAGAGTTCAATGGTGAAGGATACAGAATACTACGATCTATTGGGTGTTCCAACGGACGCAACGGAGATACAGATCAAGAAAGGGTACAGGAAAGCAGCGTTGAAATGGCATCCGGATAAAAATCCTGGTGATAAAGAAGCTGAAATTAAGTTTCAAGAAATTGCTGAAGCGTATCAAGTTTTAAGTGATCCACAAAAGAGAACCATTTATGATGAAGTTGGTAAAGAAGAAATGAATCAAACAGGTAATGGAGTTGATCAAGATATTGATCCAAAAGAATTTTTTAGTATGATTTTTGGCGGTGATGCATCAAAAGATTATATTGGAGAATTAAATTTTATTCAAATGATGTTTGATGAACAGAGTAATGAAGAAGAAGAAAAGAAAGATGATACAGCTAAAACCAGCGATACGACTCATGTTACATTACATAATGATAACGGTAAGAAGACTTTTACTGAGTTAAATGAAGAAAGTAAAGAATCGACTAAAGAGAAACGTAAACAAGGTATCGACGCTGAAACTATTAGGAAGCAGAAAGAAGAAGAAGAGAAAAAAATCAAAGAGCTATCAGAAAAATTGAAAGCTAAGATGGAACCACTTAAAGATTCTGTTAAAAATGGTCATTTAGATACATCAGGTAAAGACTGGGAAATTTTTTCTAAAAAGACAAGTGAAGATATTGAAGATTTAAAACTTGAATCGTTTGGTTTAGATATTTGTCATTTAATTGGAAAAATTTATATATTTAAAGCAACATCATATCTTAAGTCCAAGAAACATTTTGTTGGAGGATTTCACAAAATAAGTTCAAATTTCAAACAAAGTAAAGATACCGTTAAAGGTATGTTAGATATGGTATCAAGTGCCAATGAAGCACAAAATACTTTAGAGGCAATGCAACAATTAGAAGGTGTATCATTAGAAGATATGGATCCATATAAAAGAGCACAATATGAACAAGCAGTTACAGGTAAATTTATATCAGTTGCTTGGATGTCATCGAAATTTGAAATTCAACAATCCCTTTACGGTGTTTGTAATGCTTTGTTACAAGATAAAACAGTTGGAGATTCTGTCAAAAGATTAAGAGCAGAAATTTTACTTGAAATGGGTACAATGTTTAGTAATGCTAAAAGAGACGAAAGTGAAGAAGCTGATCAAATGGTGTTTGAGAAATTAATGAGAGACGCAAGTACTACCAAATCAAGGGATCTGAAAAGAGAAGCTGCATTAAAACAGAGACAACAGAGACATGCCTCTTTGAATGCTTCAACTGTTAGATCAAGTTCCGTACGTTCAAGTCCACCAACAGCCGATGCCAGCTCATTCCAAGAAGACAGCCCAAGTTCTGAAATCCACAATAATCTGAATAATAATACACACACAACTGCTACTAATAATGATTATGGTCACGGTGCTTCTGCAGAACACGGCAGCTCTTCCAGCAAATTTGGGTTTGGTAAACGTTTAAAGAAGTTCTTTTAGACAAGTCATAGTAGTGTCCGCCATGTATTTTATTTTTATCACACACATAAAATTTATTTCCCCCACCCCCTCGTTTCCCACTACTACTACTACTACTACTACTACTACTACTACTACTATCACTACTGCTACTGCACATCCTTCCCTTGTATAATGTAGATAGAACCACTAAATGTATACTCTGTGTGTACTTCAATGCTGCAACAAGACCTGAAAAGCGCCAAACGCACCGCTCGCGAGTATAAAAGAGAGGCGATTCCCACTTTTTCCTCTTTTCCTATGTGTTTGGCTTTTGGGCTTTTGTCCTTTTTTCTTTTGGCAACATCGAAAGTACCCTCCTCTGCACAGGACCTGTTGTTTGTATCCCGTTGTAGGGAAGGTCTCCGTTGTATCTGTTGCCAACTTAATGAACGTTGCATATTAGTTTATGAACGGTCAGGGTATTCAGCTGCAACGAAAAAAGATTCATATTTGTTTTTTTTTTTTGAGACCATTACAGATTCCAATAGAAGAGCAGCTGGTGCAAATCGGCTGCTCGACTTTAACAGCTTTTCAGTTCTGTGGTTGCTAGTCTTAATTGCTAACAGGATGAGTAGATCAAAAGCTGGTTTTTTAATGTGTGTGTTATTTAGTCTTTTCTCAACAATAATGCATCCCGTAAGGCCAGGATATTTATTTATATGATTTATATTTGTACTTGTATTTACACTTATTTCTCCCTCTCTCTCTTTCTGCCCTGTAACCACCACACAACAGTTTCTATGCCTTTTGTGGCTGTAAGAGCTGTTCACACAACTTACCGTTCTCTCCGGCTAAAATGTGATAAGTAAGTTTATACTTGTTCAAATCGGCGTCAACCGTCCCTTTTAGTAAACACAATGATCATGTTTGAAATCACTTCGCCAATCCGGATTCGTACATACAGAGTACACCCGATCCTTTTATATTCAAGACTCCACACATCGTCGTTAACGTATTAATAGCTGAATATGTTTGGAAGGAAGAAGCAAAACCATGGTCACAAAGATAGACTTGACAGAATGCAAGATTTGTATAAATCAATAACAAATGCTAATTGGACAGCTGCATCAATGGAACAAAACGGCCATTACAGACAATCATTACAATGTTGGAAAGATTTAACTATTTACGCAGATGATACAATCGAATCTTTAAATAAAGAATGTTCAGGTGCTAATTTATCACACGAAGAGAAATTAACTTTGGATGAACTTAATAAACTAAGAGCTGAAATTGAATCAAATTATCAAATGTCTTCAAAGGCAATGGATGAATATATTGATCTAAAAGCTAAACAAGCTCGTTTACAATTGGAAGAATTACAATTAAATAGACAACAAGAACAGCAATATAAACAAGAACAACAGCTACAACAACAACAACAACAACAACAACAATCAAATACTTCAGTACCAACTTTACGTACAAGCATACCTCATACTTTAAATACATCACGTAAAACAGGCTCTAAAATGTTGAAATCTTTAAGACCTGGAGGATTAAGTTCAACAACCATGCCTTCAGCTTCTAAAATATCATCTCAAGCTTCGAATATATTATCTGAAACATCATCTGCAAAACATGCTGCAAATATGATTTGGGCACCTTCAAATTCTTTAAATTTAGTACCTAACAATGATAGCAATTCAAGTGTAAATAAAATATCTTCAATATCTACCAATAATAGTTTAGAAAGCCCAGAAATATCATCATCTTCTAACATTTATTTATCACAACAGCAACAAGCACCACAACAGCAAGCACAACAGCAGCAATCACAGTCCCAACAGCAATTATCTTATCCTAAAAGGCAGACATCGGATAGAACTAAGAAAGCATTACAAGCATCTGCGGCTGTTAAATATCCGAATAGGCCAGATGGAGGAAGAATTGAATTATCACAAAAATATCGTCAACAGTCACAAAATAGGTTTAAATCATACTCGAATTCGAATTCGAATTCGAAATCTAATTCTCAATCACCATCTCAATCACCTATTAGATCAACACCTATTCAAATTAAATCGAATAAAAATAATAATGAATTTGATGAATTTAAAGATTTTGATTCAATTAGTAATACACAAGAATTGAATAAAGATGATAATATAGTTAAAAATGTTGACATTGAAGAAGATGAAAAAACACAAGAAGAGAAAGAAACAGAATCTATTTTAAAAAAAATTAAAGGAGTTGATTTAAAATTTGCTAAGAATATTTTAATTGAAAGTAATAGAGATCAAGATAAAGTTTATTGGAGTGATATTGCAGGATTAGAGCAAGCAAAAGAATCATTAATGGAAACAGTTGTTTATCCATTTTTAAGACCTGATTTATTTCGTGGATTACGTGAACCTGTTAGTGGTATGTTATTATTTGGACCTCCAGGTACAGGTAAAACCATGTTAGCTAGAGCAGCTGCAACAGAATCCAATTCAACATTTTTCAGTATTCAATCATCATCACTTACATCAAAATGGTATGGAGAAAGTGAGAAACTTGTTCGTGCATTATTTCAAGTTGCTAAAGCTAAAGCACCATCAATTATTTTTGTTGATGAAATTGATTCATTATTAGGTAAAAGATCTGGTGATGGTGATGATGATACTAGTAGAAGATTAAAAAATGAATTTTTAGTCCAATGGTCAGATTTATCAAAAGCTGCAGCTGGTAGAATGGATGATAATGATGAACCGCCAGCAAGAGTTTTAGTTCTTGCAGCAACAAATTTACCATGGGGAATTGATGAAGCTGCAAGGCGTAGATTTGTTAGAAGGCAATATATACCATTACCTGAACCTGAAACTAGATTAGCACATTTTAAGAAACTGCTTGAAAATACACCAAATTCCTTAAATGAAGAAGATATGAATGAATTAGTTAAAATTACTGATGGTTATAGCGGTAGTGATATTACATCATTAGCAAAAGATGCAGCAATTTGGCCAATTCGTGAATTAGGATCGAAAATGTTAAATTTAAAAGAAATTGAAATAAGGCCAATGTCTTTAGGTGATTTTAAGAAAAGTATGAAAAATATTAGACCAAGTGTTAATAAAGAAGGATTAGAGAAATTTGAGCAATGGGCAAAAGAATTTGGATCATCTGGGGCATAGAAAAAGAAACAAATAGTATGAATGTCTAAATTCTTTCCCGCCCTTTTTTTATTGTACACATGAATATATATATATATAGCATTTCATGCACACACCGTGTTTCAGTACTAGCTGTGGTATTTGTATAGAAAACGAAAGAAAAGTAACCAAAAGAAAAAGAAAAAGAAATAGAAAACGACAAAGCCTGTGTAAGTAAGTATAAGAGATATTTAATAGAAGAATTGCCGTTCGAAGTTGTCTGCCCATAGACTAATGGAAGGAAAAAAAAAAAAAAACAGCTATTACGGAAGGGAATTCAGCGTGTTGGATAACGAGTATCTGTCCCAGAGGAAAAGGAGACAGAGGAGTTACCCAATTGGTAGCCAGACCCATAAAACAGTGAAACCAAACAGCCTGATTGTTGAAGAAATCGACTTATTCCCTGACTTTGCAAGGGAATTCTCGGAAAAACTGTGTCCCCCTACCCCCCTATAACCCTGTTGCAGTTAACTGGCCATGTGTCGGCCATGGATCAATCGATACAGCCGGCAGGAACAATGCCAGTGCTGCCAGAGCTGCCCCCGTCTGGCAACACGAACAGCAGCAGACCGTGGCACAATAGAGGCCGTTGCTGGATCTGGCAACTGTGTGAACGCGTTGTTTAGGCCTCTACGCTGCAACACAATAGGGCAACACAATAGAGCAGAGCGCTAGTGCAGAACGCTAGTTGGCGCAGCGAAGATCGCGATTATCCGCGAGCTGCTTTGGGAAAGCCGCTGTGTTCCTGGCCCGGATTCTGCTGTGTGGAGCGGAGCGTGTCTGGGAGCCAAGCTGGCACACTTACGCTGTCGGGCAGGAGCTGTTGGCTGCTGTTGGCTGCTGTTGGGGGGTTAGCAGGAGCTAGCAGGAGCTAGCAGGAGCTAGCAGGTGCTAGTAGGAGTTAGCAGAAGCTGTTTGTGTCGGATCTACTGATCCAGGCACCCCTTGCAATCTCTCTGCGTTGCCAATTCGGCTGGCTGGCTCCCCATGTGCCTCAGGTTGCTGAAGCTTATAAAAGGTAGCACACTTGTCCTCCAAATAATTATCAGGTTTTAACTTTGGGTTCCGGGATATGTTCCGTTTTAGCTTGCCTAGCTTGCTTCCCTGGTTTTAGGTTATTTTGTTTCTTTTTTTTTTTTTCCTCTCTACTTTTCACTTTTCACTTTTGTCACTCAAAAAATACACTGCACACACATACCATGTTTGACGCCAACTTAATTCTTGCTCTAGGCGCTTTAGTGTCCAATGCACACGCTTTCGTTTCAAACTCTTCAGCTCCAGTCGATTTTGTCACCGGCACTTACTCTGAATTCTCCGAAGTTGAACCATTTGCTCTCTGTCCAGGTTTAAATTTCAATTTCAAGGACAACCACGGTACATACTACCCTCCTGGTACAGGTAAAGTTGTCAAAGCCTACGATTTAGGTAATGACGATTACGAAATTGTTTTCTCATTTGCTGCTGAATCTTGTCCACCTTTATCAAACTTAGACCAAGCTGCTATCATCGGTGTTGATTCTCCTGAATCGTCAATGTACACATTGCACGATTCTAATCAAGACATTTCTTTAATCGCTGATCCATGTTCCTGGTCCGCTACTTTTGTCGTCAAAGGTGTCTCAGTAGGTGAATTAGTATGTGCTCCAGATTTCCAAATTCACTATTCTTGGTTTTCAGGTAAAGCATCCTCTGATTATGCCGCTTCTTTCAATTATCATTCAGCATACGAATACTCAATGGGTTGTTTCAGTGACAACAACAACAATGCGCAAACCGATTTCTCTCAATACTGTTGGTTAGCTGACGATATTGTCCCATCGTCGTCTGCTTCAACCGGATCCGACTACCCAGGTGAATCAGCTACTACCAAATCTTCTACTGCATCATCTTCCTCTGCTGCCGCTTTTGCTACTCTATATGGCCAATGTGGTGGTATAAACTGGACAGGTGCTACCGCATGTGTTGAAGGTGCCACATGCTCTTCTATGAACCCATGGTATTACCAATGTGTTGCTCCAACTACCGCTCCAACTACCGCTCCTTCATCCGTTGTTGCCATCCCATCTGAAACACCATCCTCTGCAGTCTCAGTATCTACTGTTTCCATCCCATCTGAAGCCCCATCTTCTGCTGCTCCATCATACGTTGTTTCTATTCCATCATCTTCTGCTGTTGTTCCAGTTCCTTCCTCATCAGCTGCTGCTCCAGCACCATCATCCTCAATTGTATACATCCCATCTTCTTCTGTCACTTATGTTGCACCAACATCATCTTCAATTTCTTCAGCTTTATCCTCCTCAATTTCAGAACCATCAACCACTATTGAATTAGCTACACTTTATGATCAATGTGGTGGCCAAAATTGGGAAGGTGCTACAGCTTGTGTTCAAGGCGCAGTTTGTTCTTCAATGAATCCGTGGTATTATCAATGTGTTACCAACACTGCCTACGTTGCTCCAACTTCAACTTTACTTACATCCGCCGTTCCTTCACCAACCGTTTTCGCAGAATTATACGGTCAATGTGGTGGTCAAAACTGGTCTGGTGCTACCGCATGTGGCGTTGGTGCAATCTGTTCATCAATGAATCCATGGTACTACCAATGTGTCACTAACACCGCTTACGTTGCTCCAACTTCTACATCAGTTACATCTGCTGGTCCAGAACCAACCGTTTTCGCAGAATTGTATGGCCAATGTGGTGGTATAAACTGGTCAGGCGCTACGGCTTGTGTTGAAGGTGCTACTTGCTCTTCAATGAACGCATGGTACTACCAATGTGTCTCAACACCAACAGCTGCTTAAACACAATTAACTTATTCTACGCTAATTGATTTAGACCTATTCCGATCGTGATACTCCCTCCCCCTTTTTCGCACTCCTTCTTTGTCTTTGATTTACAAAGCAAACTCTAATTTACACCATCACCATACCTTCGCATGTTTTCCTAATCCCTCTTTTATTATAGTTCTTTATATAAATACAAAGTTCAAGCTTACTTTCACGCAGAAAACCGTAAAGAAACGACTGAAAATGTCATATCGCGTTTATTGCCGCATTAGGAAAACGCCCCGGATTTCCTCGGTGCAGTGTAGTAGATAAGTCTGCGATAAACACAGTTTCTTATCAGTTAGGGTGGTGTTTCTGGTATCCCTGCGGTGGTGGGTGTCCATGCTATAAATAGTGGCTGTTTGGCATCATATCCAGCAGCTGTGGAAGGAAAATAATAGAGAGAAATTGGGAGAAAAAAGAATACCCGCTGTTGCATTTCTATTTGCTCAAACCACAAAACATACCCTTGAAATATGACATCAGTTTATCCCTACCCAACAGTTACGGCATCAAACGGTTTGGTGGAATTTTATAAAGAGTTTGCACCAACTCATATTGTTCCAGACCAAACAAAAGAGAATGAAATTAAAAATTTACTAAATTCAATTATATCAAAACCGGGATTTGACCCAAATTTAAAATTTGATCCTAATAAACATATCGTTTTCAAAGACGAGTACTATAACACAACTCAACAGTTTACTCTAGATGACTTAAATATTTCTAAAACTCATGTTCCAAGAGTAACAGATTTTGGAGCTGCGTTCCCATTTCCATTGATTTCATCCGAAGCAGTTGATATGCTACTGTATGAAGGATTTCAATTACATATTATTGAAAAATATGGAAGATTACCAAATTTGGCTAAAAATGCAACACGTTTAGATTTTCATATTGGTGGACATGCTGCTGAAGATGCTCCTTTTACAAAATCATTAACTGAATCACCCGAAATTGCACAGATTGTCTCTAATTTTTTTGGTACTAATATGAAGCACATTTATAACTCGGAAGTTGCACATATTAATGCAAGTCTTGCAACATTAGACGAATCTGAGAAATTAAAATTACCTCAAACTGATGCCGAAATTAAAGCAGAATTAACAAAACAGGATGCAGGTGATGGTGATGAAATTCCTTCGACTTTAGGACTACATTACGATTCAACTACTGTTGCGTTAGTTATAATGTTAGATTTACCAGAAGATGCAATTGGAGGTCAAACAACTATTGTTACAGGTGATGAAAAAGTTGTTAGAGTACCTGAACCTAAAAAAGGTTATGCAACTTTAATTCAAGGAAGAATTTTAAAACATTTGGCTTCAAAACCGGTAACTAATCATAACAGAATTTCCTTCGTTAACGGCTTTGCTGTTACCGGTCCAGAATTATTGGATAATACCGCATTAACATCAACAAAACCTTCTGTTCTTCCCAGAGCACGTTATGATTTATTCTACAAAGATTGGGTTGAATACAAATTTAAACATTTAGAAGATCATTTAAAATTCATACGTGAAAAAGTTGTTGACGATTATGATGCCGGTAAAGGATTTGACCAAGGATTCTTTGTTGAAAAATGTTTTAAAATCGAAGATTATATCCGTGGCTGCTATGATGAGATGGAATGTGTTAATAATCCGCCATACCCTCCTCCACATTTCAAAATGCCGTATGATGATCTTCCATAACATCCTTATAATATATGTGCACCAGTTTGCAATTCATTTCTTCTTAGATACGTACATTGAATTTTTTTTTAATTGAATAAGCTTTTTTTTTCTTCTTTCGTAAAGTTACAATATATATACACGCTACATATATATTTACAAAAATATTGAGATCGATTGAAACAGTAACGCTAGCAATGTTATAATTTGGGCAGCCCACCAAACATGTTGAACCGTAAATTTACACTGTGTGTATTCGAAATCCCATTTGTCATCAGATGGATTAAACTGACCAGTCATCAAACCAATTGTACCATCATAATCACCCATGATGGATCTAACAGTAATTTCACGGATCCATTTATCACTTTTGATCTTTTTATCTGCTACCCAACCTTCTTCTTCATTTAAGTAATTGAAATAATTATCACAGCCATTATGATCATGTCCTGTTAAAATAATACCACTTTTACTAGATCCAAAAACTGCATCCATAATTTTTTGAGACGTTTCAGGAGATAAAAAGTTTTGACTTTTCAACAATCCTACTCTGCTAGGGGAACATCCGTGACAACCACTTTCTTTATAATACTCAAAAAATGGACCGTCATAACACAATCCTTCCCTTTTATGCATTGGAATATGCGTAAGTAATATAGTAGAACCTTTATATTCTCTATTTTTCAAAACGTTAACAAATTGCCAAACATAGTCCTGTAATTGTGGTTGCAACATTGGACCATCAAGAGCAAGTGAATTTAACATAACAATTCTCCATGGATGGTCAGTATCATTATCATACTCAATCCAAAAATTATCTTTACCGTATAATTTCCACCATCTACTCATATGCTGATATGTTGTATCACCATATCCAATATCATGATTACCTGTTACATTCAAAAATAATGGCTCTGTATTATATCCTGTTTTAGGATCAATAAATGTTCCATTTGTCCAATCATAAATATCTTGATATGAAAAAAATTTCTCATCTTCATAACCACCATTATATAATTGATCTTCAAAATCTTCCATATCTTTGACCCAATTCATATCTTCATGTTTATTAATATGTGTTAATTCAGCACTACATTGGCCTTCGGGACGTGGAAATGACCTGGTCAAAATTCTCCTGGTTCTATTATAAAATTCAGAATCTCCCGTCCATTGTGAAGAAACAATATCTCCCATTATACATACAAACTGTGGATCTAATCTGTTTTTCATCAATTTGTAAATATGACCCAGGTAATAATCATTTCCTAAATTATCTAACCGTTTCATCATCGGAGTATTTGGCCAATTACCGTTTAATTGGGGATCACCAACAGCCATAAAATATATATCTCTTGGAATTTTTCCATTATTACCATCGGATCTCTGATTTTTTAAAATATATGTCTTATATAAGTCTCCAAAATATGGTACTTCCATTATTTTCCATTGCAGTGATTGTATATCGACACTGTCAAATTTGTTTTCAAACGCCCATGAGCAATTGCTAGAGTCAAGCGATGGATAAGTGTATATGTATATGTTTAATATTATAGACCCAACAGTCAGGTACCAGGCAAATTTTTTAATAGCTCTCATTGCTAAAAGAGTAAGAAATAACTGCCAGAAACTCTACATCTCGGAACATCATCTGTTTCCAGTCTACGCCAAATTTGCGTGCTGTGAGAAAAAAACCTTTTTCTTTCAAACAAAATTTACAGATTATATGGGCAATTAATAAATACAAAACATATACAATATAAAACATTTCCACACTTAGCAGAAACTGTGTGCTTCCCATCTTGAGGTTCCTTCGCTCAGAAACGACCACCATAGTTGTTGTTGCTGTTATAACCATTTCCGTAGTTTCCTGCATCATAGCCATTATTATTTCCGCTATACCTATTGTTATAGCCACCATGTTGATACGAAGATTGGTAGTGTGCACGTGAGTTGGATGATGCTCCAGTATTTTTCATTTGGTTCTGTAGTAATTTCTTGAAACCGTTACACAAATGAACCATATCTGGATAGGTATTTTTATGAAGCATATAACCGTTAGGTAATGCTTTGACATTCCAGGTGTAAGTCTTTTCTGTTGAATCGTTTAATTTAAATAACAAGAAAAACCATCCTGGTGATTTACGGTTAAAACAGAAACAGTAACATGACCTATTTTTGTTTGCTTTGGAATATCTAACAAGCCAATCACGAGCATCATTCACTGGCTCATTTCTAAACTTTTCGTGATTTTTCATAGCTTCAACTTTATTATGTAACTCTGCCATATGAGACACACTCAATTCATCCAAATCGTGATATTTGAATTCATCAATTTGTAATGTTCTACCAATGGAATATTCATTTGGCTTATCGTGTTCAACAACATCAATATGTTGGAATAAATGATTGTCAATTTTCCAAGTAATTGTTAAATGGTCATTACCTTTGGTGGATGGTCTGATGACAAATTCACCATTATCCCTTGATGCTAAATAATCTTCAGCTTGACGTGCATCAAAGTTCCTGAAATATGGATGTTTCAATATACGTTTATTACCTTTATTTTCTCTTGATTCAATATCACGTTTTCGCTTGATATCTTTATTTTCAGCTTCAAAGTCCCAAAGATCCTTGTGGCGGTCTCCCTTTTTAACAGATTTGGCACGTACAACATCTTCTTTCAATAGAGAAAATTCAGCTTTAAACTCATTATATTCAACATTTTTCACAACTGCTTGAACTGCTTGTCCAATAATAAACTTATGTAATAAATTGGTTGAATCACCATACGGAACTGCATTTTGTCTTGAAATATTACCTAAAATACCATTCTGTGTAACACATAATAAATATCTATTATCAACTTTTTGAATAATAACAGGAACAACAACTCCATTATCAAATGTTTCTCTAGTTTCACTTGTAAGCATTTCAAATACCTCAACATCATTCAATAAATGGAATGATTTTCTTAATTCTTCATAATTATTTTGTAATTCTTCCTTGATCATTTCTAAAGTAGTTCTTTTGTGGTGTCCACGCTCTTCTAATTGTTTCGCATAACCTTCTAAAAGTAAATCATCCAATTTTTCAACACCTTCTTCGTACAATTTACCAATTATACCACCTTCTGAAGATTCAATTTCTGCCTTATCTTCTTCTTCCAAGTCCAATGCATCACTTGCCATTTTACGTGCTAAATCATAATCTTCTGGATGTATTCTAGTTGCATCTAATAGTTCGATATCTTTATCATATCTATCTGGCATTGGAATTTCAATAAATGGTGCACAATTAAGGAAAACGTTTTTAGTAAGTAAATTCTTTAAAATTAAATCTTCTCTTTTAATTAATGACCCACCATTACTTTCTAGATTCTTAATCAAATTGCTTGCTTTTCTCAAACCCAAACCCGCAATATATTTCAATGCTTTGGAATAGTAACTGGAACGGACTGCGTCATTAATTTTGATACCAACAAGACATGTTATATCAACAAAAATGGACTCAATTGCTTCTTTCAATTTATGCTCTGATAACAAACCTTGGTGTTTATGAATTTGAATCGATGTTATAGCGTCATCTAAAACAATATATTCTAATAATGGACTTTGAACATAACGTGCAATACCAATACAAAATTTGGCAACAACTGGTTTATCTGAAAATTCTTCATTGGCAGCATCTGAATATTCAAACATTCTTGCAGTTTCATTTTCAACATATAAGACAGGAATCTCAACTTCTCCTTCATTTTCATTATTATTGGAATATTCATCCTCTTCAGGAATTGTGGTCTTATTATTACGTTTAACAATTTCTTCAACTTTCTTTTTCAGTTGTGTACAATTAACATTATAACCAGAGACAGCAATAACTTCTGGTTTAAATCTATCAATTAAAACCAAAAGTTTTCTTTCAAATTCAGGATCTCTAATACTTTCATCGAATTTAACATGCTCAGCTATAGTACCGTCAAAATCCATGGCAATACCAATAACTGCAGAATCCTTTTTACCTTCACCATTAGTCAAAGCAAGGACACGTGATGTCATACCTTTACTTTGGAAAGGACTATATGGAGCTTGATCAATTTTTTTAAGGAAATTATCACGAACTTTGAAAAATAATATACGTTCACAATTGTCACGAATCTTTTCCTTGATAGTCATAATGATGTTTGGAATGATCATTTTGATGGCAATATTCAAACAGTCACGTCTTAATTCATTCCATTTTGTAGATGACTCACTTGTTCCATTACTTTTCATGAAATTGAATAAATTATCAATGAAATTTGATTCTGCGGTTTTTAAACCAATCTTGATGATAACATAACCTAAAGATTCAGCTTCAAGCATACGTAAAAATAAATCCGGATTATAATTAAAGGATTCAGGGTTTCTATTGATAGCATACTTGAAATCACTGTATGGTGAAGTTTCTGTTATTTTAGAACGGCCTTTTTCTGTTAATTCGATATCAATTTTAGAATATAGCTCATAATTCAAACGTAAATATCCACGCAATTTCGGATTATGAATTAATTGCTGTGAGTACATTTGTTTGATTGCATTAATGGAACTTTCTGTTGTCGAAAAATAGGAGTCTGATAAATAACTGACAATTAATTCCTCTGGAGATTTCTCATTATCATCTGTCAAATATATTTTTTGGCCTGCGGCTACATTATCACCGAATTTTTCAGCATCAATACCGAATTCTTTGACAACGTTGTAAATAGGATCATTTTTAATTCTTTCAAATAATTTAAACCTTGAATGGATTTTCTTCTTTTTGTTTTTATCTGTTGAGTCTAACAAATGTTTTTCTTGTATATTTTTTATTTCCGAACTATAAGTAAATTGTAAATAGTCATATAAATCTTGTAGTTCTGTGATTGTATTAATAGAATTTATTGTATCATCATATACCAAATCGACTGTATTAAGAGATTGGAATAAACTTTCGACAGTTTTCCTTTTTTCATAGATGGCATGGAAATCAATATCTAAACGAACAATTCTCCATAAATCATTTTCATTTAATAATTTTTCAACTGTTATCTCGTTATTATCATTAGATGCTGTATATAAGGTATAATCTTTACGACAATTCCAAATGGCTGGAACTTCTAAATTTTCTCTTGAGATTAGTTCAACAATTTTCGCAACGGATTTTTTAAAAGGCTCAATTAAAAACTTTTTACTTTCGCTTGCAAATTGAGTGGAATTTTCCTTGAATAAAGATTCTGCAACCCATCTTTGTTTCTCTTTAAAGTCTATGTCAGATAAATTGTAACTTTTAATTCCTTCTCTTAAAATTTGATAACGTTCTGGAATATCTGTAGTTCTAATTTGTTCATCTTTATCTGTTAATAAATGTTCTTTTAATTCTTCATATTCAAAAATGTTTTTCAGAATTTTACTTTCAGGTTTAGCTGATTTAGAAATGAGATTTCCATCTTCATCATATTCATTCTCTTCATCATTTTCATCATCCATTTGATTTTCATTGTCTTTCGTTTCATCGTCTTCATCTTCAACATCTTCAGCTTCTAATGCCCAAGCGTATTCTTCACCATCACCGAAAATTTCGTATAATTCATCTAGTTTATCTTTATCAATTTTACTTTGTTGAGCAAATTGTGATTGCTTGGCTCTAGCGGATCTCATACGAGCCAATTTTTCATCTCTGTCTTCGTCTTCTTCAGAAAATTCATCATCTTCAATAAAATCATCGAATTCTCCAACTAGATCACGATTATATGAAGCTTTTTGTTGTTGTTTTAATTTCATTGCATCATCTAAATCATCTTCCTCTTCATCTAATTCGTTATTAGATTCATTTTTTCTATCAATTTCATCTTCTTCATTAGCTTCATCGTCTGAAAACATATTTGTTAGACCTTTTGTAGAAGAATCGGCTTCGATTTCATCAGCACCTCTTTTAAGCCTTTTAAATTTAGATTTCTCAGTAATTGCTGCTGGCAGCTCACCTGCATTTTCTCTTAAAAGTTCTAAATCATCTTCATCGAGTTCTTCATCGGGTTGATTAGTATCTCTGTGTCTTTTACGATGATGTTTCTTTCTTTTCTGATCAGAATCGCCATCTTCGGCTTCTTCTTCTTCATCGTCGACGATAAAGCCTTCTCTAATCTTTCTGGCTTCGTCTTCATCATCTTCGTCTTCGTCTTCGTCAGAAGAATCCATCATTTCGTTTTCGCCTTCATCACCATTTTCATCATTAATTTGTTTCTTGGTACGGCTACTAGAATTCTTGGAGATAGAATCCGACTCGTCTCCTGAGAGAACAGCAGCATCATCAATCAAGGCCCTAGAATCCAGAAAATTGTCGGCCATTTCTTGGTTGCTTGCTTACCTACCTGTAGACACTCTTCTTCCTGTTATTGGTCCTCTCCGTCTTCAACTTCAACTAAACAAACATTCGCCACTTTCGCTCGTTGAAGTGCGAAAAATTTTTTGCTTTCATTTCACGTTTTTTTTTCCATTTTCATTTTCAGATTTTTATACAACTTTGACAATACATACAAATTTACATCAAACAAAAGAGTACTAAAAGAGGGATGGGGGAGAAGTAAACAAAAGTCCAGATGTGTTCATCTTCTATCAAAATTAGGGAAAAGATCTTCTTGGTTTCTCATGTTTCTTTCCCTGTAATCTTCCCCATCTCTTGGTCTACGATTATTACGATTTTGGTGATTTGAACGATTCGAATTATTATATTGCTTTCCAACTCTATGACCATTACCACGTCTATTATCGCTGAATCTATCATTCCTATTTCTATTGTAATCAATAAATCTTCCTCTTCCTCCTCTACCTCTATTATTAGAACGTCCCCTTTTTGGACCAGGGATACCCCAAGGTAATAGCTTTGAAGCTGGATCGTCATGAGTATCTGAGTAGTCTTCAAAGTCAGGGTGCCTGTGCTTGATTTCACTTAAGTTTCGATCACCTTCGTATCCAAACATTCCATGAGTTTCAATACTTTCTCCTGTAATCAAATCTTTCGAATTATACGAGTCAGCAACATCCCTTATTTCCTTGTTTTGAACAGAGGGCTTCCCTCTTTCAAGTGCATCTGGTTCTCCATGGATCAAATAGTACCTTGATAAAGATTTTGCATTCTGTACTTTTTTGTCTGTAGTTAAACTGAATCTTAATGTTAAGTTCATAATTTTGTAATCTTCTGGCAAATCTGGAGTGGGTTCTTCTTTTACAATTTCAAATTCAGAATCTTTTGCATTCATGCTGTAATTGAACAAACGATAAAAATCTTTTGCTTCTTGGCTTTTGATGATTTTTCCTGTTTTATTATCTAAAATAAGATCCCAACATTTACGTTCCTCTGATTTTGGAGCTTCTTCGATTTTATTGATTTGATCTTCAATTGATAACTCTGCAAATTCAGGGTGTTCCTTACGAATCATATCGATATCGGTTAACAAAAACATTGATTCATTTGCTCCTTTTATTGATTCACTTAAAAGTAATTTTTGGAATTCTTCATTTTCTTTCTCCATTTGAAGTGTAAGATCATCTTTATTTTCATCAATGTCGATATCACCTTCAGCGTCAAGTTGTTGTTGATGTGGTGGTAAACTGGAGATGTCTTCAAATTCATTATTATTTTCATTCGCATTATTACCTTGGTTTATTTCATCAAAGAGATCAACAGTTTTGTTACCATTTTGGATTCTGTTCAGTTCATCTGTCTTCATTTTCATGCTCTTATGCTTCCTGTTCTTGTCTCTGTTCCTATCATTGTTGTAATTGAAATTAATGTTGAGCTCTGAATCATTGATCCATTGAATCTCATAAGTCAAATATGCATACTTTTTACGAGTAGCATACGAGTATCCTGGTTTTATATGTAAATCTATATATTCTTTAATTTGTTTGGTTGATAGTTCATCAACACCTGTTAAATGAAGGGACGTTGGAATTAGCTCAGGCTCTTGTGTATCGTTTAGCATCGGTTGTTCCTGGTTTGTAAGGCTATCGCCCATTTCTTGCGATTGGCTCATCTCCTCAACCGTGACCATCTACGCTGTGTCAAGTGCCCACCAAAACCCACCAGCAACTGCAGAGTGCTGTGCAAAGTGCAAACCCTCTTTTATCGTTTTCGTCATCTCGAACAAGAACAAAACAGAAACGAGTGAAAAAAACAACAAAAAAACAATTTGCTTGCTAATGCTATATTCTTTCTTTCTTTCCTTCCTCTTTCTCTTCCCTTCTTTCACAAGGGCTGTAAAGAAGAACGTGTTCGGCTATTATCTCTGTAGTTCATGTCTCCGATACAACGGCCCTATATAGAAACACCTAGCACATATTTTCCATCTTTCGTGGCTCTTTTCGTTTACGAATTAGTGCATTATCATAGATGAATATGGGGAAGTAGCTAGGTGACATCTTTCAACTATGGTTCACACATTCGTTATCTTTATATCTGTTATAATTATACACATGAATATATATATATATATATATACATATATCTGTAGGTGCGTCTATCACTTATTGACAACTACCCAAGTATTTGCATACCCTCCGTAGACATCAACAATCTTATCTGTTTCACCACTATAGAGCAACCCTTTAACAGACTGGAGATTATCTCCTTCTTTTGCATCGGGTCTACCACAGTTACCGTGTTCGCCCCATCCCCAGGCATACACTCTGTCTTTATTTCTAGATACGAGTAGACCATGTTCTGTGCCTGCTTTAATCCACCCAATGTCTTTATTGTTATCAAGACCAGGAATCCCCTTATACAACTGTCCAAACACATCATTTCCAATCGATTCTATAAACAGACCGTCCCCATTCTTGTTCTTTAATACAATATGAATTGAACTCCACATCGTATCAATATCTATGACTTCACTAGGCCCTTTGGGTACTATTATAAACTTAGTATATTGGCCACCACTTATATTATCACCATTATTGCCATTTATTATACTATCCATTCCTTTCAAAATCTCTCTTCTATCCGTTTTACATCTCATTATAATCATTTCTTCATTGTGATACGTAATCCGAAACACTGTGTAATCTCTAGCCATGCAAACGTTCAATACTTTGACACATTCCAATCTGTAATTTGGTAAAACATCAATAAATGTAATCTCTGTAACGTTTTGAATGTTTTTGAAGCTTTTGTCACATCCTGTATCACCCATTAGCTGGTATTTTGAATTATCTCCCCAACATAATAGTTTACCTGATTCCAGCAATATAATTATCGATTTCAAAGACGTGAATATCCTACAAACGGAATCAGTTTCTGAAATTTCATCCTTACTCATAATTTCAAACATCTCATTATCGTCATATATCCAGATTGAGTTGTCCACTTTCACAAATACGTAAAACGTCCAACCGGCACCTACACACTTGAATTCACCTTTGATTTTGGTAAACTTTGTGAAATTTCCATCATCACCATCATTGCTAACCAATCTACCATCTTCCTTTCTGTCCAGGATATCCGAGAGGTGATTACTTTTACATCCAGTAATATACGCATTACCTTTATCAGTTAAAATTATACTATGATTACTCCCGCATGCAATATCAATAGGTTTATCATCAGACTCAAAACAACATTCAAGCTCAAAGATGTCTTCTCTATGCGATAATCCAAGCTGGCCATTTCCGTTGGATCCAGACACTAACACTTGGTACATTCTGCGAATGTTTAGGAGCCACGTTAATCAGTCAGGTTTTATCAATCTCATAAAATCAAAAAATCAAAAAATCATTTTTTTCAAAATTTCGTGTTCATGTTTGGCGTTTTCGTTTCTGATTCCTTCCAATATTTTGTTTGACACTCCTTTTCTATTTGATTTCTTGTATTAGTGAGACATAAAGTTATCAAGGCACTGCGTCCACCTCTGTTTATGGTATCTGGGAAATATACTTCTAGGAAAAAGACTCAATCAAATGTTGAGGTTGTGGACCTATTGTCATCCTCGGGTTCTCAATCTTCAGACAATGATAAGAGCAGTACCGATGATATCGGTGAAGTTACACAGCACACTGAAAAAAAACCAAGTAAGCCTATAACAAATAAAAAGTACAATAATATCAAAGCTTTGGAATTATCCGATTCTGAATCTGACTCCACATCTGAGTTAGAAATGGATAACAGCTTCAATAAAAGTAAAAAAGGCTCAAAGGATATAATTTCATTAATGAGTAAAAATAACAGCAGAACATCGAAAAAGAAAGATGAATCCGACAATTCTTCAATTTCATTTGAATCATCTTCCGATTCCGATACCGATGATAATGATAATGATGATTCAAGCGATTCGAAATCTGTAAATTTTTCTAAAAAAAAGGTTGACCAAAATAAACAAACACCAATTCTTAAACCGTCATTAAAGATAAAAAAATCAAATTCAAAACCTAAAATTTTGAATTTTGAATCGTTAGACTCTGAAGATTCATTCAATGATGATAGTTCAATAATCGAAGTGCCAAATTCATCGCCACAGCGCCAAATATCGAAGCACTCTTCAACTTTAGATTCATCTCCTGTAGCTGTTACTACTAGATTGCCAAATTTGCGTGAAAAATTTGCTTTTAGGGAAGATGATAACTTACCGAACAAGGCTGCACCGTTTTCAAATTTTAAAAATGACTACATGAAATTAAGATCGGCTTTCCCTGACGCAAGTGCTTCAATTATTCAATCAACTCTACGTAAACAGAAATCATTGAAAGAAGCTGCAAATTATTTAGAGAAAATTTATAAATTACCAGCTAAAAAAAGTATCAACTCACGTTTGCCTACGTCTTCTTCATTATCAAGATTGGATAGTTTATCAAAACGCTCAATTTCTAGAAGCTCGGATAAACTAGATTTAGAAAAAGCAAAAGCAAAACGTTTGGAAAGGCAAAGGATCATTTTTGCTAAAGAAGCACAAAAGCGTCAAGAAGAAAGAGTAAAGAAAATTGAGAAAGAAAATGCTTTGCGTAGAAAGAAAGCAGACAATGAAAATATTATATCTTCAAAAGTTCAGATTGATTCTGTCAAAAATACTTTGAGAAGTAGATATATTAATGATAAATTTAAAAGAAAGCAGGATATTGATGATATGGAAGAGGAAGAAGAAGAAGAAGAAGACGACGACGATGAAGATGATGATTCCGATGTTGTTGAGCTTGTTAGTATGTCAGATTCTGAAGAAGAAAATATAAGTAGCAAAACAAATCGTAAAAGAAAATATGAACAGGACGATGACGATTATGCACCTGCATCTAGAAATAAACCAAGGAGAAGGTTAACCAAACGTTTATCCTCAACAGAGCTTAATAAAGTAGATGGCTTGGATGATGAATTTGCAATGCCTGAATATCAAGAAGATAATAGTGGCCTGAATATAAATGAAAAAGTTATTAAATTATACAATAATGCAGATATTAGGGATATTATTGATTTAAGTGGTATGACACCAGAACAAGCTGCTTTCATAATAGAAAATAGACCTTATAAGTCTGTTAAAGATATACTCAAGCTGGCATTACCCTCTAAAACTTCAAAGTCCAGAAAATCCTTGAAGGAACCGATTGAAAGATTTACAGATACAATAACATTGAAATTACAAGCATATAGCGCAATCGATACACTTCTTAAGCAATGTTTTGAATGTGGAAAATCTATTACAAAAGAACTCAAAAAATGGGGTGTTAATTTGAAAGGTAAACAATTCAATGGTGAATTGGCCATATCTGAAGTAGACATTGACGAATCAAACGAAATTGATGAATCTAGTGATGAAGATGAAGATATTGTTGAAACTACTAATGACAAAATAAAAAATAAAAGAAAGAAATTTAGAATCGACGGTTCAGAGAATGATGACGATTATACAGGTAGTTCAAATAGGAAAATATGTAAATCATCAATTGACAATTCGATAGTGAAGGATAAATTGGGTTATTTCAAGTATAAACCAAGTTTAATGGCAGATGATGTTGTGTTGAAAGATTATCAACAAGTTGGAATAAACTGGTTACATTTGCTTTTTCAAAAACAACTTTCATGTATCTTAGCAGATGAAATGGGATTAGGTAAAACAATTCAAGTGATTGCATTTCTGGCTTTCTTAAAGAAAAAAAAATATAAAGGACCACATTTGATTGTTGTCCCTTCATCCACTTTAGAAAACTGGTTACGTGAATTCGAAAAATTTGCACCATCTTTTACTGTGGTTCCATATTATGGATCTCCTGATGAACGTGAAGAACTAAGATACGATTTAGCCAATGAAGATTACGATGTTGTTATCACTACATATAACTTAACAATGGGTAAAATTGATGCACCATTCTTGCAGTCTTTAAATTTTAACGTTATTGTTTACGATGAAGGCCATATGTTAAAAAATGCATATTGTGATAGATACAAAAAATTAACAAAACTTAAAGCAAATTTTAGATTAATATTGACTGGTACCCCACTACAAAATAATTTGAAAGAGTTAGTTTCATTACTTGATTTCATTCTACCTGAAATTTTCAACTCAAAAATTGAGAAATTGGAATTATTGTTCAGTCAACGTGCAACAACAAAGGATTCAGAAAAAAAGATTGAAGGTGAAACTTATAATCCGTTAATGTCTGAGCAAGCTATTGCTAAAGCAAAAGTAATGATGTCACCTTTTGTTTTGCGTAGAACTAAAGCGCAAGTCATGAAGGATTTACCAACAAAACATACCGCTATAGAATATTGTAATTTAAATCCATCTCAAAGACATATTTATGATGAAGAGCTAAAATTATTAGATGATTATAGAACTGAAAGAGATCGTCGTAAACTTTTAACTGATGCAGAACAGAAAATATTGCCAAAACTTTCAAATAGAAATACAAATATTTTAATGATTTTACGGAAAGCCTGTATGCATCCATTATTATTTAGAAGGTACTATACAGATAAGATGTTGAAAGTTATGACTAAAAGATTGATGAAAAATGAGAATTACATTAATGCCAATCCAGATTACATTTTTGAAGATTTTCAATATATGACAGATTTTGAGCTTACTCAATTCTGTCATGAATTTCCTAATGAGTTAGGAAATTTTGTTCTCAAGCAGAAAGTTTATGAAGATAGCGGTAAAGTTAAAATTTTAGTCGAACTTTTGACCAAAAAAATCAAGAACGGTGAAAAAATTTTGGTTTTCTCTTTATTTACACAAATGTTAGATATTTTAGAAAAAGTCTTATCATTGCACAATTGGAAATTTTTAAGATTGGATGGATCTACCGCAGTTGATACTAGGCAATCAATTATTGACAAATTTTACGAAGACAAAAATATTCCAATTATGCTATTAAGTACCAAAGCAGGAGGTTTTGGTATCAATTTAGTCTGTGCTTCAAATGTTATTATTTATGATCAATCTTTGAATCCACATGATGATAAACAAGCTGAAGATAGAGCGCATAGAGTTGGGCAAACTAAAGAAGTTTATGTTACTAGATTGATTACAAAGGATTCGATCGAAGAAAATATTTTGCATATGTCATTTAATAAATTACAATTAGATAACTCATTAATGGCCCAAAATGTTGAAGATATTTTGTTAAAAACTGTCGAAGATATTATATCTAAGAAAAACATCAATAAACCGGAAAAGGATAGCAAACTAATTACAGATAATGATATAAAAGAGTCTGATGAAAGTGTTTTTGAGGCATTTGAAGCTCCTATGTCTATTGAGATGGCAGCTGATGAAGAAGAAAAAGTTGATGAGCCTATTATAATTGAGAAAGAAGTAGCTTCAGATGGCAAAAGAACAAAACGTAGAAGACCTAAAGTTGATTATATTGATGATCTCAATATACCAGAATTAGATGATGATACAACTAATAAACCTGAAAGGGCTAAGAAAAATGATTATAACCAAGAAGAAAGAAAAGACAAATCATTTGTCTTGAATGCTGAATCAATTTCAGATGAAGATGTTATAGAACACAAGGGATTGATACTCACTATTCCAGATTCGTTGAAACCAGATGAAGCGGTAATTAAAGATATAGAGGCAAAACAAAAGGATAAGAAAAAAGTAAAACCAGGACCAAAGCCAAAAAAAGAAGTTAACGAGGAACAAAAAAATCAAACTGAATCAATTATTGAAGGCACCAATAAAGTCAATAATATTGAAAAAACACAGCCTGAACCATCCACCAATAATGAGGTAACAGTCACTATGGTGGGAAAACTTCAGAATCATTACAGGGCATTACAAAATTCACAAAATAATAACTTAACACCCTTCAACTCTGCGAATTCTGCAGACTTTCAAAAGGGAATAATTATGAAGCAAAATATAAATGCATTAATTACTGTTAGGAATAATATGTTTCATTCTCTTAACAAAGCAGTAGCATTTTTGAAAACACTCGATAAAGAACATTGCACAAACAATTCTATACAGCTAGGTATGAAACTCAAAGGGTATTATATTCTGTCTATAAGAAAGCTGGAAAATGATATATTGAGAATTAACCATGAGCTTTTGAGATTATGTGGCTATATTCCTACAACATGTTTTTTTATAGAAACAGATGCGGCTGTAAAGCCTGAAGCTATTACAGAAAACACAAGTTCAACTTTGAGAAATGAGCCACAAATCCCTAAGATAGAAGGAGCAAATACAATTCAGGAGCAACATAACCGAAAGGAAAATATTGAAACAATGAAGGAAGGTACATCAAATTATGTATCATCTGATTCAATTCCCTTGATTGATGTTCAGAGTCGGGATCAAATAGTTGGCTTGCAAGAAACATCAAATAAAATTGAAGACCAGACAAATCGAATCACAAACAATAATGATAAACCAATATCCGGCACAGAATTTAATGCATCAAGATCAATTACGTTATCTGATATCATAAATCAAAGAGGAACAAATAAGACGGATTTAAAATAGTAAATTAATCATTTTATTGCAAAATGTATAACCTATGGATTTTGTATTATAATATATAAAAATTTAAAAACCGTTTATATGGATGTTTATATATACGCATATGTGTGTGTACTGATCAAATATAGCAGGCAAACGCAATATATTTTAAGAATTGTAAGCAAATTCAATTCCATATTTTAACACAGAAGAACTGGTACCCACTGATTTCATATCAACAGAAGCACCAGAACTGATAAACCAATTGTGGAATTTTCCTTCCCATGCAAGACGCACTGTATTTTTGATTAGGCTTCCACTTATCTTCAAACTTGAAATGTACTCGTTATCGGATTTCAATTCTTGAAATTCTTTGATTTCATCTCTTTTAGGCATTTTAGGTTTTTTATCTTCATATTCCATATTTTCTGAAGCAATAGTGGTATTTTTTTCAGCGTGACTATTTTCTGGGATCTTATATACAATATTATGTTGACTTATTTGAGGCAATTTATTTATCATATTAGGATTATATGGTTGGTAGTGTGTAGAAGAATGTTTCTCGTGATGAAGTTCTTTATCTGAGTTGATGGTTATTTTATCATCTACTTTAATTTCTGGAACTTTGTTATATAAAGAAAGTTTTGACCTTAGTAGCTGAACTCCTAATGTTAGATCTGAATCATAAGAATAAATATTGAATTGATACTTTGTACTCAAAACAACACCGAGTTTTCCAGCGTATGAAACATTTTTGTTTCCATGATAATTATCACCATGAATACTGACATCGGTACCAATCGCATATGTTGATTCTATGTATCCCAACAATGGATTAGTAGCCAAAGTGAAAGTCAATGGATGTATCGTGGAGATCGCATAAGGAATTGAATGCATAATCTTTCTAGGGTTGTGTGCAGGATTGCTAAAAACGTAAGGATTTATATCAGGGTTGATAAAACCACCTTTACTGTTTCTATAATTTGTAGAATTGTTGGATAAATAACGTATGCTATCAATATATGTTGTATATCTTGCAGCAATACTTAAACCAGGACTAATTGTTTTTGATGCATACCAAATTTCACAACCTGTTGAAAATTTTGAAGGATGGTTGATAACATTTGATCTCAATTTCGATGTTATAAATTCTGTTTTATTTAATAAACCCAAGTTATGATTATCTTCATCATTATTTAATAAATTAAAATGATAAATACATCTAAAACCAAAAAGATCTTCGCATGTTGAATATATAAAATCATGTGCACTATTTTCTGTTTGTCTTTGTAAATACAGTGTGAAAATTGTAGTAGGTTGTGTTAATTTATTAAGCTTTGGTGTGTTAACAAATTTGACAATCAGTTGGTGATATGGTGTGAACCTTTTGATTAACATACCTTCGAGATATTGTGATGGGAAGTACATTTTACCATAGAGAAGGTATGGTTTGTTTGTTGTGTTATTGACAGAATTGGTATTTGTTTTGTTTTCTTTCTCAAGTAACATCAAGTCTCTGTAACCTTGTATAATTGAACTAACAGGCAGCAATTTTGATGGCTTATAATAATCATCTAAATTTGTGGAGGAACTTAAATATGAAAGTGAACCTTCTAAATTATCAACTTGAGATATATTGATCGAACTGTAGTTGTATTTTGTGTTTCTATTAGATACTATCACTTTAACGCCATTGGGAATAGGGAAATCAAGTAAATTCCTAGGAGTGGCTAAAATATGTTCATAAGAGTTGTCATATCCCCAGTCGGTTGACGAATAGAAGCACTGTTGGATTAGATCCATGTAAGATATCATTGCTTGCTTAGATTATAAAGGCAGAAAAAAAAAGTTAATAACAAAACGTATTGTTGGTTGGGAATCGCAGTTATTTTGATGATGTCAATAAAGAAAGGTTTATCTAACTTTCTTTTTTTGCACTCCCGATTTTGTTTTTCAGCATAGGCACTTGGACTTCCAAATATTCTAAATTGAGGATTAGATTACTATAAGATGAATAAGGGTAGTAAATCAAAAGATATCGATATGGATATGGGTATTGGGATTGGTATTGGTATCAATCAGGACCAAATTGATGATATTGATGATTTGCAATCACCTCCAAATTCTCCAGGGCTGGTTCTACCTGGTCAAGTTCCATCTACAAATGATAGTATTGACTTTTTTGTTCTTGATTCACCATCAATTCCAACAGACAAAGATAAAAATGAAGCAAACTTGACAAATGTGGTTAAAAACGAATATTTCGATAGTAACTCCAGAAAATCTAGAAAGGTAAATAACAACAGCAATATACACAATAAAGACAAACAATTTGAATCCTCGAGTTTGAATTTACCACAGTCATCGGATTCTTATTATTCATATAGTCGGAAGGCCAAAGAGTTAAGTAACATAATGCCCAAAAAAGTAGCTAAAAATAGAAGAGTTAGTGATGTTTCTGATAGCTCGTTAAGATCAGATATCAACAGTTATGGAAGAGGCGAAGTGGAAGAAACTCTGGATCTTAACTCATTAACAAACAGTTACTTGACAGAAAGTGATACAGATTTTACAAATTCACCATTGTCTAAATATTCTAAAAGAAAAGAACCTAAAAGAAAAAGTATTTCAAACGATATAAGTGACGTCTCTCATCATGATTTACATCACTATGATGATGATATGGTTTATAGAACGTTGTCAGCTGTTAGTGACGAAAGTGATGGAGAATCTCTTGTTTCATCACCACGATCGGGTATTTATGTCCCTCGAAGCAGATGTAGTAGTATGTCTACTACGAGAAGTAGAAGTCATAAAAGCTCAAAAGATAAGGACGGAGATGGTTCATCTACTTCTCAGATTTTCAAAAATATGCTTATTCTAGAAGAAAGTTTAAGGCAACAATATATTCATCAACAAGGTTTGAGATACAAATATAGTCTTTTTATTTTGGCTGTAATTTTTCTTTTCGGCTATTCCACGTATATGTCAGCTTTTCATTCTTTGCAAGATCCTTTACCCACAGTTGTGAATAACTCTAAATCCGATAACCATAACTTAATTCTAGAAAATATAGATAAGAAAAACGCATTCTGTGATAGTGTGTCTTATAGTAGCCAGGATGTTGATTTTACTAAAATAAATTCACCAAGATTCCCTGTTTTTTCTAAACATGACACTTTAGTTGATGAAATTACAGAATTGAATAATGATATAGACTTAAAAGGAAAAGAAATACAAGATGATAAATTAAACACTATGATTAGTGAAAATAGTGGATTTGGAATCAAAAAGCTGTTCTACAGAGTTATTTCTATTATTACTTCCATGACGTTATTATTATTCTATCTTAGTGGAGAATATACAAGAACAATATCCAGACCAAGGAAGCACTTGGTTACTGCTAATAAGGGAATACGTCAATTGAATGTAAGACTTGTTAAAGTAAAAGTTGGGGCTGTTGACCGGATACTAGCATATCTTCGATTAACTGAAAATAGTACACAAAGAAAAGGTGTTGAACACGTCAGATTGGTGCTTAACCCTCGTATTTTTTCTACTGCCACTAGGGAACAATGGGAATTGTATAGAAACCAGTTCTGGAGTCTGGAGGCAGTTCGTAGAGGGGTACTACAGACACAGAAACAGGAAGGGGACAGCAGAGATACCGAAGACAAGAAAACCAAGTAAACTTTAGCAAAACAAAAAAACAAAGAAAACGAAAATATTCCAAGAAAACACCAAATTTTTTATTTTTCTGGAAATGCGAGCCGAGAAATTATGTCATCCGATTCTAGTTCAACATATCGTGAATTCTTCGGGGAACACCTTATATGTTACATGCCACTTTGAAGATATCCAAAACAGAGAATAAGGACTGCATCTTGGTTGGATTCCGAATTGACCATTGTGAATAGTGGCAACAAATATGGCCAGACCTCCTAATAGTTGGGTTTGGGAACATTTTCGTCTAGATACGTCCCAGCCTTCAAATAACGAGTCTACGTCTTCAACAACAACTTCTACATCGGTTCAATGTCTTATATGTAACAAAATACTTAGATATACATCAAGAAATGGGCCTACAAACTTATCACGACATTTAACTCGTTCACATTATATGACACAGCCAGATCAACATATCACAAGACGTCCTTTTCAACCAGTTCCCACACAAAAACATTCTACCTCAAATATATCAAATGTAAACAGTGTTAATTTTAATAATCAGTCTAAAAATTTGAACAATGATAAAATCAATAATATAATTGATAAAAATTCCAATACTAATAGCAATAATGATAATAAGAACAAAAACCACCATGGCAACAGTTCTGCTAGTCCATGCGATAATGTTGAAACTGCAAATCCAAATATTTTAATCGATCCTAAACAAAATAATGAACAAGACCTAACAAGAAAGATTTTAGAGACTTCAAACATAGAGAATATTAATGAGTCTGGAATGGCATCGATTCAACCTTTAATATCTGACCATAATAACACACATATTACGAAGCAATCACCCAGTGGAAACGGAACACCTATAATACAGCAATCTGATATTGAAAACGGCAAAGAAAATCAAGTAAATTCAGTAATTTCCAAAGACATAGAACAGAGGACAGATCTACCAGCTTTGAATCCACAACTGACTGAGAATAATAGTAATATTCCAGTTTCATCGATGAATCCCGATGCTTCCGTAAATTCCAAACATGTTGAAATTTCAAAATCCAAAACAGAAGACACCAATTCCAAGAATTTGAAGAATTACAATAATTCAAATGCATTGTATAAGCAAACAAATATTTTGTTTGCCTCTCCTGCAAAATTTACTGCTTCACATTCTGTCAAAAACTCAATAGGAAGTGACTTTTTTTCAAATGAAGTTTATAATTCTAATGATTTGGTGAACCATCATTTACCAGAAATTCTTTCTCCTAATAAATTAGAATATGATCATTTTAACAAAAATGTTAATCTGCTACCTATTTATAGAATGGATGTTAATAAAAAATCCATGAAAAACGGGAAAAGTAAAAATGCAATCAATAAAGACCAAGAACAAAGTAATCAGCCTCAATCAAATCAGACTATTCCGTCTATAAGGACGTATTCTAATGAGTCGGCCAACAGTGGCACAAGTAATCAAAATCATAATATAAATCATATTATTTCACCTCTGTTGCCATCGCAAAATTATTCATCTATTACAAGAAGAAATAATAAAATATCCCAACAGCTTCAATTGCCTCCACAAACCTCACAACCGTTACAACAACAGCATCAGCATCAACATCAACAAGTATCTCCTAATACATTAACATTGTCTGCTTTAGCTCCAGGATCAATAACAACTCTGAACTTGACAAATACTCCTAAATATTATAATCAATTAGACAAGCAATATTTCAATAATCAAACTACATTTTTATCGCCATTACCTGGAATTGATATGAATAGTAGTGTTAATAAAGGATATGATAATGAAATGAGTGAAACAACAACAACAACTCCTCATAGAAGAGGTTCTATCGTTATGAACCCAATTTTGAATATGAGCATGAATATGAACACCATTGATAGTACAATGATTGGAATAAATGGGTGTATGAATGATATAAATGATTTAAATGTGAATTTAGGATTGAATCCAAATTCTTCTGAACTGAATAGAAGCGGTGGTGCTAAACGCTCGAGATCAAATTATGATTCAATGCTAATGTTTAATAAAACTAAACGTGTTAGTATTGACGGAAGTCCCAATCAAATTAGAGGTATTAATAACTATACAAATTCCGAATATAATAACACTTCACGAAATTTCCGTAATAGAATTCAAAAAAATCAACAGCAATTACAGTTTAGAATGTTACAAATGCAAAGGCATCAACAGTTGCAATTAGAACAACTGGAACAGCTAGAGCAAATGGGACAATTCAATTCGGTAGATAACCTGGCACAATCAGGGCATAGTAACGATATAACATTTGATCATATGGCTCAAATTCACCCAAATATGGATTCCAATAACAAATACGATAGCAACAATGAAATAGCAATTGATAATGATTATCATGATTCTACCAATAATGATTCCAAAGATGAGAAAAATACAACTAGAAATTCTGATACTGGTAATAACGGTAAAGCTAACTCATCATCTGTTTCAAACAACAAATTCACTTTCAATAGTATAGTTAATTCTATTCAACTGTTGCAACAGTCAGTGATAAGTTTACAGCATGAATTATTTAATCAAAGATTGAATACTATTCGATTAGAACAAAAACTTGCACGAAGTTATAATGAAAAAAGAGGATCAGGATTGGAGATTCCTTATGAGATACTACCGTGGGTTGATGATACTGTAGATGCGTCAGATTTACCTATTTTAAGTAATATATTTATTATTTTTTCATTAACAGACGTTGAATTGAATAGATATTTGGCTCTTTATGAAATTGGCGGAAGCACAAATTTTATTCGAAGTGGTAAGAAACCTGTAAATAATAAAAATAACAAAACAGAAGAATATGATAGTGATAATGAAACAGTGGTTACAGTTGCTTCTAGTACAGTTGTAGATAACAATGATTTTAATTCTAATTGTGAATCAAAATATAAAGAAGCAGATTCGAATAACAAATTCAGAGAAAGTGGAAACGACAGTTTAAAAAAAGAGAATTCAAAATCAGATTTAATTTCGGATAATAAAAATGATAAATTAGATGGAAGTGAAATTGACCAATCCGGCAAGAATATAGAAAAGGATGATACAAAGCATAATAAAAATAAAAGCATCGATTATAATGGCGATTCTAATATTAATAATAATAATAACAATAATAACAATAATAACATTAATAATACTAATAGTAATTTTAATGCTAACGAAAACAAAGGTAATAACAAAGTTAACGATTATAATGAGCATAAACGAGACATTTTTAAACTTGGCATATTTGTTGGCTGTATTGATGTCAAGAATTACTGGAAAGTATACACTCGTGGTAGATAGTAACAGCAACCATGCAATTTTTAAATATTTTATATAGAGAAGGTTTAAATTATATAATTGTTTTAATAGACATAATTAATAGAGAACCGCGTAAAATTGCGTAATCGCTGTTGCCAAATTTTCATGTCAGCATGTTTTTTTCTTTTTTTTAATTTGGTTATACGAGAGAATTGTTTCTATTATTCCAATTTTTGAGAGGCAAGTGGTATAAATAATAATGGAATCTCTTAAGGATCGACTCATAAAACTGAAGCAAAAAAGAGCCAAATCTGTTCTGGAAAACAGAAAAGCTGTTTATGATGAAGCGAGCCAGTTGAAATCTACACTAGAAGAGAAAGAAAAACGTGAAAAGTTACTAGACGCAGAACAGACTGATAATATTAAGGAAAGTACGTTTAAGAAAAAGATAAAAGACAATTCTGGTAAAGATGCTATTGATCTAAGTAGTCTCAGTTACACTACTGAAGAAGACGAAAAGTGGAATCAAAAACAGAAAAAAAGAAAAGAGCATTTTAGTACACACAATTCCAAAAATGGTGAATTACAAAATTATAAACAGTTGGCCGAACGAACATATGCTAAGAATGTTTGCCATCTTAAAGAAGGAGGGAAAATGAAATCTATAGAGGATTACCAGAAAGAGAAAGAATTGTATGAAAAATTTGAGAAACAAGGATTAACACCTGAGCAGATAAGATCAAAGCTAACGTCAAAGGATAAGCTGAAAAATTATGTCGGAGATGTCAAAGCGTGGGAAAGTCAAGTTTCAAATAAAAGGAAGAAAGTAGAAGAAAATGGTGAGGACGGTGCAATTCATGAAAAAAATAGGCAATTCAACAACAAACTTAAAAGATATTATGACAGGAAAAATTAACAATATTTTTCTATTAAAACGGTATTTTATTAATGTACACTAGATTTTTTATAAAATTACAAATATATATGCATATATATGGTAGCTATCATGAGCTATTAGATTCATCTTGGGAATTTTCTATATCTGCCAAGCTTTTATGTTTCATATACTTAGGCAATTCGATAATATTGTCATTTTCGTCATATTTGAAATCTGATAAAATGGAGTTAACTTTTTCTTCCAGAAAGCTATCTTGCTTCTTATGCCATGCTAAATGACGCTCTAAATCGTATTCTTTCCTAAATATACGATGACAATTGGTATATTTACAGCTTAGCCTTTGATCTATGTTATCGATAAGCAAATCAAGCACGTCTGGGGATGATGGTATACGATTTGTCTGTTGTTTTTTAAATCCATTTTGCGTGGGACTCGAGATAGGGAAACCATAATCCGAAATTATTAGTCTGCTAGATTCTTTTGGAGCATTTGATTTGCTGTTTTCCTCTGTTTCCCTCTGTCTTTTTTTCAGCTCTTTCTCTCTTTCCTTCTTTTCTTTATAGTATGTATAATGTTTTGGGGGTTCCCTATCTTTATGTTTCTCTTTTTCAATGTCGTGAAGATCGTATTGTAAGTCTTCGGGTAGCTCAATTAAAGGATGTTTTTCTGCATAATGACGTACTGTATCTTCTTTTTTCTGGAATTTATCACAACAAACATTACATTTCCATAACTTTATAACAGTGTCTTCGTTGTGAATTTTCATATGATTCACTAAACCAGATTGGCCAACACACTTTTTACCACATACTTCACATTCTAACCTTGGATGGTCTGTTTTGATATGTAATTGTAAAGCAGACCAAACGTGGAAAGATTTATAACAATCAGGATAATCACAGATTAATTTTGATGTATGTAAATGATTTTTCATAACATGTTCGTTCAATCTACCAGGTCTAGTAAATTCCTTGTTGCAAACTTTACATATAAGATTTGATTCTTGATGCGCAGCACGAATATGAGCTTTTAAAGACTGATGTTTGTAAAACGATTCTGAACAATTTGGGTAAGTACAAGCAAACGATTTGTAATGAGTTTTCTCGTGTCTTTTCAAATGCTGAATAGAATTAACACCTTTATTACAAATTTTACAATGAAAAGGTTTCTCTTCATTGGATATATGTTTCAATTTATGTCTTTCCAAATGGTCTTTACGTATGAAAGACTCATCACATTTTTCAAAGGTACACTTAAAAGGTCGGTCGCCTGAATGTACACGTAAATGTTGTTCAAGCAATGAAGGTCTCGAATAAGCTTTCCCACAATTTATATGATCACAGATATATTTTTTTGGCCTGGGAGACGATGCCCTTGAGCTTGATACTGATCTTGACCTTGGAGAGCCTGAGGTTGTCTTAGCATCAATTTGGCGTGGTTTTCTTGTATAGGAGGAATTGCTCGAAGACCTTCTTGACGACCTTCTTGAAGAGGAGCTACTTTGATTGGATTCATTGCCTATATTTACCTGGGTAGCAGATATAACGGAGACTGGGGATTCCGGTATGTTGGGTATCTCGTTATCATCTGGTATAACGATGATATCTTTGTCCGACAACGCGTTGCTAGGTGTTAGCGGGATAGAATTGTTGGTGGTAGTGTTGGGATCAATTGATGATGTTGTTAAAGAAGTTCTGGCATCATTCTCCATATTTACAGTATCTGGAACTAGTTTATCTGGCATTTTTATATGCAAAACCAATGCTTTTTCTTTCAAAAAGCCACAAGAAACGGGAAACGAAAAGAGTGATAAACTGTTTCAAGAAAATACTTCGATAGATGATAAATGCTGCAAAGCGTAGACAAGTTCAGTTTTTCCAGCAAAAAAAGGATGTTTCTCGGTTAACAGTATTCGGCTCTGAGCATTGAGCCAGGTCCAGACGGGAAGCAACTACTGATGTGCCAGCCAACGGGGTGCCAGTAGCAGCCAGAAACCAGCTGGTCCAAGCTCACAAGGTCAAAGCATTATCTGTGCCGAGTGTGCAAAAATTCGCTAAAAAATTTTTCGTTTTTTTTTTCTTTTTTCCTTTTCCTTTTCTGTTTTTCGTCATGTTTGCAGAAGAAGAGTAAGCTGAAGAAGAAGTGAACACACTCCAGCAATGGCGGATTACGGAGAAGACTACCCTGAAGAGTTTGAGGAACGTTTTTCAGACGATGAACGTTTTCAGAAAGACGACGACAACGAAGCAAACGGTGCTCAAGTCGACGAAAACGGAAAGATAATTGTCACTTCAGGTTTAGACGACGGTATCCTGCAAGTTGGTAGAAGATCAAAACCTAGAGCTATTCCAAAGGATCAGAGAATTACTACACCTTTCATGACCAAATATGAAAGAGCACGTATTCTCGGTACCAGAGCTTTGCAAATTTCAATGAATGCGCCTGTCTTGGTTGATATTGAAGGTGAAACCGATCCATTACAAATTGCAATGAAGGAACTATCCGCTAAGAAGATCCCTTTGGTTGTAAGAAGATATCTTCCAGATGGCTCCTATGAAGATTGGAGTGTTGATGAGTTGATTATAGATTAGATTCAGTGATGTAAAAACAGTCTAGTAAAGAAAATAGAAACACATATATTCAAACTGAAAAAAAAAACAATCAAAATAACCAATCTTCCCTAAACAGAGAGACACAAAAAAAAAAGAAAACATAAGAAAAAGAAAGCTTTTTGATCAAATATTTGTACATTACCCATCCCTGAAGCTTAAAATTATTTATATTCTATATATTACATAATTATAAAATATAATAGCCCACATCTAATATTGTAAACACCCGTTATATTTGCTGCCTAGTCCATTAGTTTTTAATCTGGTCAATGAATTTATCAGACTCAAAATGTTTGGCACCACTGACTTTATTTTCTTTGGTGAAGTCTTTTACTATCTGATTCACCATGGTCTTGGATTCCTCGGTTTCAGCAACCTCTTGTATTTTTTTGCTTAAAAGATTACTATCAATTTTATTGTTGTTATTTTCGTCTTTAAACGTTTCAAAAGCGTCCTTTAATTCACTTTCTTCACTAAATCCTTGGAATTTATCTTCAAATATATTCAGAAATTCGTTAAAATTGATACCATCGTCATTCTTAATCATTTTACGAATCTCTTCCTCTCCAATACTTTCCATTCCTACATCTTCAAAACATTTTCTTAAATCTTGTAAGTTTATTTTCTCATCTCCGTCTGCATCAATTATATTAAAAAGCATACGAGCTTTCTGAATCTGTGTTTTATCTAATGCCGATGCTGTACTACCTGACATTTGTATCGTTTGCTTGTTTAATAATATCAACTAAGCTTTTTGCTTTCCTCTATTGTTTACTTTAACATTTGAAGAACAAAATGCGAAATTCCTGAAATTTTCTTCGTCATTTCGTTTTTCCTTGGATCTGTTGATTTTTAAAGAGTAAGCTGAATAGGTGGGCAATTTCAGGAACAATAGCTTTTCTTACTTTGCTGGTACATCGATTATGTCGCAGAAGCCAAATAAGAAGTCATCTAGTAGTGTGAAAAAGGAAATTTTGCAGCAACTCAAGCTGGCAAAGAAAGAATTGGATAGGAACGATTATGACGACTGCATATCAATCTGCAATGACATTATTAAAAATGATAAGACAATAATATTGGCATATTTACTTAAGGGGAAATGTTTGTTAGAAAAAAAACTCATAACTGATGCATCAAAATGTTTCAACAAAGCAGTAAATTTAGAACCGGAAAATATAACATGTTGGAAAGGTTTGTTAAATGCTAAAATTAAATCTCCAGAATTTACAGATTTTTTCAAAGATTTGACTACTTACGCTAATTTACTTAAAGCTAATAGAGATCCATTGACAGAGATTGTTAATTTGATAAAAGAATACGTTAAAATACTTTCTCTTGATTTTCAACCCTTTCATATATTTTATTTAAAACAGATTATACCAGGCTTGTCCGAATTGGGTGATTTGGTGGGTTACCAAGTTGATAATCCTTGTGTTTCGTTGAGAACTTTGATTAAAATAGTATCTGACGCAGAAAATAACCAAATTAAAAAAGAAATTGATTCCCTTAAAAAAACTTTGCCACTAAATTTATCTTTACCTGCTAAACAGAAAAAATTTAATGAAAAGAAATGGCCAATACTTTCAAATTCAGAAATCCCAGAATATTATGAGTTATTAATCACATTGGAGAATAATGATGAACAACGGTATAAAGCTCAAGATGCTTATTTAAAATATAAATATGATATATTGTTAAGTGCTCCTAATAACACAGAAGCTACAAAATTAGTCGAAGATATAAAAGACGTTGTTGATGGCTTGGTGTTAATTAATTGTCCTTCACAATTAGCTTGGAATCTTTATTTTGATTGGCAAGACATAAAATCTTTCCAAGATTTGGAATTGGATAAACTTGTTAAATATATTGATCTGTTTGGTAAAAAGGGTAATAGTTATGGTCTGATTTTTTATAATTTTCTTTTATCTGACATTTCACCATTTGAAAAATCGAGAGTTATTGATTATCTATTTCCAAAAAAGAAAAGTACAAACAATGAAAAAGAAGCAAAAGTTAAAGAAACTGGCGAAGTTTCAGATGAAGCAGATGATAGCATTGAAAACGAAAACGATGACAATGATAATCATAATGATAATGAAAATGAAAATGATGGCGATGTAAAGAAAGATCCAAGATATAATATCTTCGATATTGAACCACAAACAATTTTCACGAATATGTATACCGCATTAAGAAGTATGAAATTTGCTTCATTTATCTGTTGTAATATTGCAATTGATTTTAGTATCCACTTGAAAGACTATGGAATTGCATTGGAATTAATTAACCAATCAATGAAATTACTTGCAAACAACAAATTTATTAACTTATCAAATTTCAAAATTCAACAAAGTTTAAATTCTGGTATTTGTTATACATATTATGAAGCACCTAAAAATTATAACAAAGCATTGGCATTTTATGATAATGTTGCACACAAGGACCCTAATAATTTAAAGGTTAAAATTGGAAAAGCATTGATTTTATTTGAGACCAATAGAATACAAGAAGCCTCGGACATTTTCCATAATTTGATTACTGAGTTACCAGATAATACTGATGTAATGGAACAGTACGGTTGGTGTCAAATCAAGCTATTCAATTACGAAGAAGGTAGAAATTATTTACAGAAAGCATTGGATATTTTAACTGATGAGAAAAATACTTCTAGTAAGACATCAAATACTATGGAAATTGTATCAACTTTATATTATAAAATTGCAGATTCTTATTATGAAGAAGTTGAACATCTTAACAATGATATAGATGCTGAAAAAATTAAGTCCCTTATTAAGAAGTCATTTAAATTATTAGTGAGTTGTCTTAAAATATCACCAAATTATGTTTCTGCTTATACATTGTCTGGTTTACTTTATTATAATTATTTTGATGATAAAGATACTGCCTTAAAATGGTTTAGTAAAGCTTTCCAACTTGATCCATCTGAGATTGAAGCAGCTTATACGTTGGTTGAACATTATACATCAGTTAATGACTGGGAGATGGCAGAAATCATTTGCCAAGGTATTGTTGGAAATGACACAGCTAGAAGAAAACTTAACTCGCCATCTAATAAAAGAGATGATAATTCATGGCATTATCGTGTTTTGGGTTGTGCAGCGATGGAATTTAGAGATGATTCTAAAGCCATTGAATATTTTCAGTCTGCATTGCGTATGAATCCCACTGATTACTCATCATGGGTAGGTTTGGGTGAAGCATATATTTTTAGAGGTAGGTATGAAGCAAGTATTAAAGTTTTTGAACATGTTATCAAATTACAATCAGGGTTTGACAAAATTAATAACAATCTAGAAATCACAGAAGAAATGAAATTGAATGCAGATTGGAATATTATTATGTTACTTTCAATTTCATTGAGTAAAGTTTTTCAATATGATGAAAGTGTTAAATTATTAATAAATCTATTAAATCGTGAAACTGAGATTGATAGATCAAATATCTTGATTGTACTTTCCGAAACCCTTGTGTTACGTTGTCAATCTGAAATTAAAACAGGTGCTATTCTAAAAGCATCCAATACATTAAAAGATCTTTTCAATTATTTATTTGAGGTACATACTTTAGGAGACAAAAACAATTCATGTAAATTATGGAAGATAATTGGAGATGCTTTAATGGTTTCTTTACTGATTCAAACAGTTTTGCCGGATTTAGAAATTGAAAAAATTAAAATTTTATTTAGCAGTACATTAGAGAACTCCAAAAATGATGAATTACTTTCCAAGTTAGACTTTGGTAATATCGATATTGATGATCTTATTGCAAAAAAGAAATATTGTATATTATTCCATTATTTTTTTACATTATCGACGATGGAAGGATATTTGAAAAATGAAAATTCAGCCAAAATTTTACGCTCAAGTTTAATTTATAATATTGCCGTATCTACAGTCTCATGGTTTGGATATTCGAAAAGTGAAAATTTAAGAGAAATGTCTGTCAAATTATTGAAAAGGGCAATTGAATTAGAAGGTAATAGTGCAGAATATTGGAATTCTTTAGGAACCATTTCATTGACCACGAATCCAAGAATTTCACAACATTGTTTTATTAAAGCATTGGCACTTGAACCAAAATCTCCACAGTATTGGTTTAACTTGGGTCTATTATATATAAATGCTTCAGATTTTGAGATCGCTAAGCAATGTTTTTCCAAAACTCAATCAATTGAACCAGCAAGTTCATTATCTTGGATTGGATTTGCAATTATTGCCGATTATGAAAATGAAAGTTCAGTTGCTAGGAATTTATTTACGCATTCTTATGTTTTATCAAATGGTATTAAACCAGAGCAAACATTATTGTATGCTATATCTGTATTAGAAACTGTTATGAATGAAGCATACGACGAAAGAAATCTAGAATCAATTCAACAATTAACCAGTGCTAACTATGGAATGATGAATTATTTGAAAGTATGTCCAAATGATGCATATGCATTAGATATTAGTATAACGATTATTGAAAGACTTTATGCATTTGATAGTGGTATTAAGTTTTCCAAGCAATTATGCAATATTTTGGAAAATGAATATGAAGAAAATACTGATGAAGCTATATTGATTAACTATGCTAATGCAAAATGTCAATTATCAAGAATGTATCTTTCTAGTAAAGATTATGAAAAAGCCTATGAAACTTGTGAAGAGGTTGCTTCCTTGTTAGATATTGTTGAAGATTTGAATATGAAAGTTCAAAAATGTATGATGTCATGTTTTACAGTATTAGGTTTATCGCTTTATTTCCAAGGAAAATTTGCTGAATCTTTAACTGAGTTTAAAAAACTATTGGATGCTTTCCCTGAAAATAAAAGAATCGTTGTTATTATATCCCAAGTTTTGTATGAAAGTGGTGGACAAGAAGAGATCCAAGCTGCAATGGATGAATTACTAAATTACATCGAAGGACATGATACTTCTATTATAATTGCATTGACGATTGCTGCTATTTCAATTGTTGAAAATTTGCAAGACTACATTTTGGCAGTTAAAGAAGTTTTAAATCAATTACCGCTTGGAGATTTGATTAAAGATGAGCATAGAGAGGTACCGCATATTTTGAAAATCGTAGGACAGAAAATAAGACAACTTAAATTAGACCAAGAGAATGATCGAGTTGATAAAATTTGGCAAAGAAATGCGTTTATGTTTCCTGGTGATTGTGAATCTTGGAACAACATTTCCACTGATGTAGCATTAGAATTAAATATTAATTCTAGAACTTTAAGTGCGCTTGATGTTTCAGAGGCATACATAAAAACAGGCAGTATTAGAGAAATACAAAGAGGTATTTTACTTTGTGGAGGAGTGCCACCAGAAGCTGTGGACTCTTTGTGTACACTTTTAAAAAAATGAAAAGCACCTTACATACGATAAGTAAATCTGTATAAAGAGTAAAGTTTTTAGACGTGATGCGCGAGAAGCAAGAGGCGATAAGGGCAATGCGATGACTGAGCTTGATGACGATACAACGATAGGAAGAGGAAACAGATACAAATAAGCAAACGAAAAGGACAAAGAAATTGGGATTGCATAGTTTGTATATATAATTGAATACTAATATACTGGTAAGACTATGCCAATTTCTAAAGAGTTTAAATCAAGATGGCTTTCGGAAAAGGAAACCGAGAGTTTATCCCAGATAATACACAATTTCTTTACGAAATCGGCAAACATAATTGTTGATTTAAGAAATAATAATAAATATCAATCACCAAATACTGATTCAAACAATATCTATCTTAAAGATTTGGATAGAAACGTTATCAATTCAAACAACGGAGATCATATCAATAATCATAATCATAATAAAAATAATTTTGCCATTGAATTCCAAGATGATTCAAAGGATATATATAATAATCAGACACTATTTGAACTTCAAAATGATAAGATTTATGACAAAGAAGGACCTTTCCAAAATTATAATGTAAATTCAGAGTTTAATACAGATTCGTGGTTTAATATACGAACGGATGATACGGTAATTCCGAAAACACAGTTAACAGTTTGGAATACCAAAGATATCACAGAATTGCCGCCAATGATTGTAGAAACAGTTTTAGATTTTTCAAACTTAAATAGGAAAATGTCGTTATATCTAGATGATCAAATAATAGAGCCCAAAGGGAAAACCGAAATTGTTTTAGAAAGATGGTTGATCAATTTAGACCTTGATAAATATGATAACGATGTAACGGATTTGCCTGCTATCTACAAAAATTTAGTAATCATGTTTAGGTGTTTATATACAATGGTTGGGTTACTTCCTTCATCACAGTTGATGAAACAAATCACAAACTCAGAGCTACAAATAAAAACTAAAATTTTGAATGGTTTGAAACCTATAACATCTAAGGGGAGATTTGGTTTGAGTCGTGCACTGATACATAAAAAATCAGAATTGGATGTGGTGGAATCAAAAGATTTATTACCAATCATAACGCCTATTGGATCATTAAATTTGTCGGTTTCTTATAGGAAAAATTGTAACATACATTTGGGAAATTCGGTGCAAGCTTCATTATATTCTACACCACTTGATACAAATAAAAACAGCATAAAAAAGATAGTTTCAACTGGAACAACACCAGAGCCTAAACAGATACCTAAATCTGAAGGTGATAATTTAAATATTGAAGAATTGGCATCATTATCTATGGCGGATACAAATCCAAAATTTAGAGCTTCTAGTACGTCAATTAATAGTCAGTCGTCAAAAAGACGATTATCGAACAGGTCTGTTTCGATTTTCAAATCTGGATCTATAGCATTTTCTTCATCATCACCACCAGTTAATGTGTTGCATGCACTCCAAAATAATGGTATCTCACCTCAGAGTTATTCATTATCGAATCCAATTCCTGTCAGAAGAGATGATTCAACTTCTAGTATTCATTTCTATCAAAATAACAGTTCAGATAGAAATGATCAGGCAAATATACGATTTCCATCATCTGTCGGGTCGAAAATTAAAAACAGCACAAATAGGAATAACAGTCTAGAAGGCCAGATGATTGCTGGGTCAAATTTTACACCGTCCTCAAATCCAATGTTACAAAATTTTAAATCAAAAACAAAATTTTTTGTTTCTTCTATATCAAATATGGATTCTAATAACTCTATATATTTGGATGATGACTTAAATAATTTTATGAGGCTTTTAGACTCCAAGCCAGATCTTAGAGTATCTAGTAATTCATCTATTGTTTACGAAGATAGTTTGACCAATTTCAAAACTTTGCGGAAAAACAATGATTTGTTAAGCGATTCACCATTAAAGGAAAGCTTGGTTTTTTCGAGAAGCAATTCACCCTCTTCAATATCACCTTCTAAACCACCTCCACTGGTAACATTGAATGCAAAACAACAATCCATTATTAACCCTTCAATAAAAGAAATCCAAGATATCAATGACCTAAATATTACTAGTAGAAACAATTTAGTGGATGGCGATAATAATAAAATTGAATATAGTAATTCTGTACCAATTAAATATACACAAAGTTTGTCTGGGCAATCAAACTATTTTGGATCATCTGGCCGAACTTCAAATTACGAATCATCACTTGGAGGTAGAATTCCTGTTGGTAGTTATGATAGTAGCAGAAATAGTAGTAGAAGGGTCAGGAATAGTAGAAGTAGTCAGGAAAGCAGAGGTATAATTCATGCGCCATTAATTACATCATCTTATTCGCCAAATTCTTTATCTGGGACTCCAAGTCAATTAAACTCTCAATCTGTGCATTCCATATTAAAAGCATCTGCTATTTCAAGTACCTCTGGTGCAGTTGCAACGGGCATTAATTCAACAATTGATAGCAATCTGGCCAAAAATATATCAGATTCAACATATAATAACGTTGAAAAAGATTATTTATTAGGTAAAGCACCATCATCTGTTCCAAAAAATATGTATTCGGTTGAAATGGATAAAGGAAGCTCATCAATTGGCCGTGCACATTCATCATTGAGAAGTATTAGCATTAGTGCTGGTGGTTTGGGATTTATTGGGGATAATGATAGTGGACATTCGAAAACCAAATCACGTTCAGGTTCTGCTAATTCGATGGTTAGTAGTGCACATTTGAGAAATTTGTTAAATAATAGTTTGAAATACGATGGTTTATTGGTATTATCCAATGAAAGGAAGGAGAAGCATAGACAAGGAAATATGACACCAGATCAACTGAAAGACATTTCATATGGACAAGAAGTTTTTCACAGTGATGATGATGAAGAGGAAGATGAAAGAGATAAGGGTGGAAATGGAAGTGGTGATAATCATAGTAAATTGAAGCATATAGGAGAGAATATGAAAGTAGATCATAAAAAAGGTGCACAGGATAATTTAATGGGTAACGCATTAGATTCAAAAGAGCATATCACTAAAACACCTCAAACAGAGGATAGAAATGAGAAAAGGAAAAGGAGTCGTGGGTCAATTGGCAACATCATAAATAATTTGAAAAATATGCAAAGGAGGCAAAGTCAGATTGGAACGAATGCTGGATCAAACAATAGGAATGATTATAATTATTTACGTCTTGGTGGAGTTGGACCTAGTCATCAGGTAACATTACATACAGACGACGAATACGATGAAGATGAAGACGAGAACGACGAAGATGACGAAGATCTGTTGTTTGAGATGAGTGATATGACGCCGTTTAAAGGTTAGACAAAAATGGCGAAATGGGAGAGCTTTTTATACAGCAGCAACTACACAACTGGTTTAAAGTTGTATGTGTTGAATGTATACTTGGATAATAGCATATATATATATATATATATATTTAGGTGTATCACGTGACAGCCCCCACGAAGAGGGGCTCAGCGTCTGCGACAGCTGGCTGTGTTGCGCTTCACGTAAAAAATTTTAAAAATTTTTTTTTCAACAAGTTTATTATTTTTGATTCAATAACGAACTTTTTTGGAGTTGTTTGACGGTGGCACTGATTGGAACGCAACAGCACTGCCAAATACTGATACACAGAAAAGATGGTTAGCAAGGTAAGTGTGCCTTCTGAGCTTCCTATTACAGCAAAGACGCAATCGCCGTTATGCTTCCTCCATTCAGTAGTTTTACGCTCGTATGTTGGTGAACAAGCAGCTTATATTTATTCAATTTTACATTCACAGAAAAAAATGACGTTAAGCCAACTTGCTAAAAAAAGTGGTATTAAAAATAGTGCAAATTTGAAAAAGCTTTTAGTTTCATTAATTCAATTAGGCTGTGTTGTTTATACAACAGATAAAAGAAATGGTAATGTTTATTATTTTCATAATGATGAAGGATGTTGGAAATTAACATATATCGATGAAATTGTACGACATGTTCGTGAAAAATTTGGTCAAGTTCATGCAAGTGTTATTCAAAATGTTATGTTAAGAGGACATTTAACCATCGGATCTTATGTTAGAGAAATGGAAATTCAAAGTGAGATTGAAAGAATTGAACAAGCATTTGTTGATTTAGTTGATGATCAATGGTTAATTCATGTACGTGATTTAGATTTCAAACCTTTGAATGAAACTTTTAAATTATGTATGGATTTGGCTAATAAAGAATTTTTATTAAATAACAATCAATATTTAAATAAGAATAACGAAATGGGCGGATCTGGTGATGGCGGCTCAAGATTTAAAACAACAGGCTTAAGTCAAATGAAGAAAGCTATAATTATCAAAGATTTAGCAAAAGAGAAATTCATGAAAATGTATTTAGATACTAGTGGTAAAGATAAGTTACACAAGAATGGTATACAAAATCAAAAAGGTGATTTGAATATGGGATCATTTTTTAATGATCTTGAAAGCGATGATGATGATGATGATGATTATAATGGAGATGGGAAAGGCGCAAAACAATTTTTGAGAAGATTGAATGGGAATGTGCCATTAACTGTATCATTTGATAGATTTTTGAAACATGAAAGACATTTACAGCTAGTTTCAATTTCAAAACATAGAATTGGATATATTACATCATTAATTTACGATGTTGCATTGAACAAAATTGAAAAAAATTCAAGAGATGTCAGAAATGTAGAAGATATTGTCGATAAGCTCGTTGCAGATGCTACAATTGGAGCAGGAAGTGCTGGTAGCTCAACATCGGGATATGATCCTCAACTTGGACGTAATTTAATGAAGAGGTTGGAATTGGCAGATCAACAAAAAGGTTTAAATTTTGGTGCAGCTGATATTTTAAAAGAACTAACAATAAATAATAAATATAAATTAAACAAGGATGATCTTCTGGGAACTATTGATAATAATGATGAAGATGTACAAGCTAGTAAAAAAAGAAAATTAGATAACGAAGCACAACAAAATGCTTCAAATAAGAAAAGTAAACTAAGTGAAGTTGCAGCACAGCTTAAATCATTTGACGATGATTCAGATAATGAAAATGAAAATAATGGTGAAGACGTGCAAATTGATAACGGTTTTGATATCAACAATTCTGAAAACGATGAAATTTTAATGTTGATTTTACAACATTTAAAGTTATTAACAACAGATAAAACGTTATTCTTTTTAAAAGAAACTACGCCGGGACAATTTTATATTCCATTTACTATATTGCAATCACAATTATCAAATTATCATATCAAACAAATCGTTAAAAATGTTTTCGGATCATCATCATTACGTATTCTCAACTGTATTGAAAACAAAAGATTGATTGAAGAAAAAAATATTGCCAAAAGTGTTTTAATGAGGGAAGGAGATGTTAGGAAAGTTATAGCAACATTAACAAAGTTTGGATTAGTTGAGATTCAAGAAATCCCCAGAACTGCGGATCGTAGTGCAATGAGAGGTATATTTGCATTTCGTGTTAATAAAGAATATTACCGTAGTAAGAAGATTATAGGTAAATGTTTAATGTACAATATGGGTGAAATTTTGGAGCACATTGAAACTATCAAGATTGAAAACAAGATTTTACTTGATAAAATTAGCAGAGAAGATGTTCGTGGACGTGAAGTGGAGTTACTTTTAGAGAGTGAATTTGCACAGCTTAAAAAAGTAGTGGATTCTGAAAGAGCTGGCTTGGCCAAATGGCAGCGCTCACGTCTCATGGGAGAGCTTCTGTGGTTTTCAGAGACAAAATGATAATGCAATGTGTTTGTGTGTGTGTGTGTGTATGTGTGTATTATAAACCAATGATACAGTAAAAACAAAAAGCGTTAACTCTTGCATCTAATCTGTTTGTTTTCATGCCTGTTCCTTTTCTTTTTTTTCTTTTTTTTTTTGTTTTGCAAAACAGATTACCCAAATAGGCAACTACGAGGCCCCACGGACCCCACCGGTTGGCCAAAATTCATGTAGTCACGTGCGCAGCCGGTCGACGCGTTTGGTGGACCAATCAGCGGTGCGGAAAAAGAATTTCTCAGAAAACAAGAAAAAAGCGCTTTCGCTCACAGTGGAAGACCTCTTGTACACGGATTGAAGGTTATTCAGGAAAGAAACAGTGTATTTCTGGAAGAGAAATTAGTTTTGTAAATACTGTATAGTTTTCAGTTCGTTTGAATCAAGCACATTTAATAAAGATACAATGTTTTCAGCCAAAGCTGCAAGAAATTTCTCCACTTCTGCTGCACGTGCAGTTTCTATTAAATCTATTCCATCTTCAGTTGATACCGTTTCAACTTTAAAAGTTGTTATTAAGAATGCAGGTTCTAAATCTGCATCAGCAGGTTTACCTCATTTACTTGCATCATCTACATTCCTTGATACACCAGAAAAATCAGGTTTAAGATTAAAACGTGAAGCTGAATTATTAGGTGGTGAATACACATCTGAAATTACAAGAGATGCATTAGTTTTAAAAGCAACCTTTTTAAAAGAATCATTACCATACTTCGTTAACGCTTTAGGTTCAGCTATCTCTAAAGCTTCTTTCAAACCACATGAACTTAAAGAAATTGCAAGTCCTTATGCTTCTCAAGTTCATTCAAGTGCTGTTTCTTGTCCAAAATTCAAAGCTTTAGAAGAACTTCATGCAGTCTCTTATAGATCAGGTCTTGGTTTACCATTATATTATGATGGTTCAAAATCTTACACAACTGAAGATGTTGCACTTTTAGCAAAAGAATCATTCTTAACTGAAAATGTAGAAATCATTGGTGAAAATGTTGATGAAGCAGATTTAACTAAATTTGTATCTGAATCAGAATTCTCTACTTTACCTCAAGGTAATGACGTTGTTCCTGCTCCACAACCAACTTACACAGGTGCTGAATCAAGAATTAGACAAGCAGGTAAAACATCTGCTATCATTGGTTTACCAGTTGAAGATGCAGACGCTTATGAATTAGTTGCTGCTGGTTTATTATCATCAGTACCTGAATCAATTACTGCAACTGTTGACTCAAAAGTTTTATCTTATGAAGGTTCTAACTTATTCTACTTTGCTGTTACCTCTACTGATGCTAAAGAAGTTGCTAAAATCGTTAAAGATGCAGCTGCTGACTTAAAAACTGTCGATTTCTCTAAATACTCTAAACTTGCATCATTATTAGCAGGTAAATCCGTTGCTTCTAAATCAGTTTCAATTCCTTCAGAATTCAACTTTGTTGTTGTTGGTGATGTTGATGCTGTTCCATTAAAAAGTGAACTTTAAATTAACGGATTCTAATATATAAAGAAATTAAAATATTAATTACCACATAATAAAAAAAAAATTAATAAAATAAACAAACCCTTCCAAACTCTTCTCATTCTTCATAAAATATACATTCAAAAACTTGAAATGATTTCGATGATCTCGTGTGAGCACACATGTATTTATTATATATCTAAGTATATATATATATATCAAATTTTAAACTCTTATTTATTTATATTTTATCTTTAAATTTACTTGCGTATTATTTAGTAATGTTGCAAACCATTATTACCCAATACCATGTAATGTTTAGAAGTTTTACTTTGATATATAACCAAAAATGTAATTGCAGATAACTAAAATTTTTAAAAAAAAGGAATTGTTCAGGCAATGTATTGGTGAATTCCGCAACATGAAAACTTGAAAAGATGTTTCCATTTTTTTTTCATTAGGTACTTGTTACACTCTGTTGTTCTTCGAACACCATTAGTACCCTTGTTTAACAATTCGATGTCGTTTCAACCAATAAATCCCAAACCTTATCTTACATCGTTAGTAGGACAGAAAGTGGTTGTTAGATTAAAATTCTCTGGAACTGAATATCATGGCACTTTGTTGACAGTTGATAATTATATGAACCTATTACTTGATAAAGATGTTATTGAAGTAGAGCAGAAACAAGGAGAAGAACCAGATTTGTCTAAAGGGATACCTCTTAAAAATGAATTGTTTGTGCGATGTAACAATGTGTTATGGATAGGTAAAGAACAGAGCTCAGACTGATAGAAAAAAAAAGAATTTTATAATTTATAATTAAACTACACAGTATCTCTTTCATTCCATTATTTAATTTTGTATACTATAATCTAATATAATGTATTAAGAAAAAAATTTATTATTATTAAAAGTATATAATGAAATCCAATCATATATTTTCTTTTTCTGGTTGATATACCTAAAAGGTACACTTTATAAAGTTTAGTGCATAAAATATTAAATGTCGTTTATATATACTATATAGACCCAAATTATGATCCAAATTTCAATTAGTTCATCCCCTTAGTCTTCTTGCCCTTGTTCTCTCGCTAGGAGTTAAGGCCCATTCCATACTTTCATCCAATTCTTCAAGAACTGATATGTCTTCATCTTCATCAAGTCCAACTACCATAATGATCTGGGTAACTTTTAAAAATTTAGAACGTAAATTATAATTGAACTTTGTTAATTCACCAATAATGTTACTTATATCCTGTTCAAGTTTGAAAGCACCCGAACCACTAACTTTTTTCTCAAGTTTCCATATTTTGTTTTCTAAAACTATTGCTGAAAGTTCTATAATCTTAGTTATTAATTTTGCAAATATATCAGGAGCTAGAGTTGTAACATATGGAACAATCAATGAGTTCCAATTTTTAATAAATTTGAATATTTTATTTATATTGTTATTTTCCGTGTTAGCTGTTGTACCATTGGCAGCGTTGTTTACATTATTTGAGTTATTAATCGGATCAATACTATAAAATTCACCATCCTCTAGTGAAACCATATAACTGTCTTCAATAGCATCATTGATAAGTCTTAATACACGAATTTTAAATATACGCTCAAATATTAATTTCACATTGTTCTCAATGATCATATCAGTACGTTCTTTAAAACCGTTTGGTATAGTATTTAACAATTTCTCAATTTTAGCATATATAACATTATCATTTAAAATTGGTATACTAATATTTGTAGTGATTGTTTCACCTTTTTCTGTTGATTTTCTTATTTGCGAAAGTTCTTGATCATCTATTATTAATAGAGACCTTGTCTTGTTGTTTTTTAGACATGACTCGACCATTTTCTCAAGGTAAGAGTTCATTGCGGATAATGTATTCAAGTAAATAATATATTGTTTGATCTCTGTATCATCGCCCAAAAAAAATGTCGAATCATTGGTTTCATCGCCGGTCATTGTGTATGATATAGCAGCATTTAATCCTCTCATAAACATTGCACCAGTATTGGCAATATCGGATGCGGAAACATTTATACCACCTATAGGAGTTGAACTTCTATTTGGTGAATTATTTGAAGAATTAGATAATGGTGATTCAATTAGAGGATTCTGTTGTCTATGTATTTTACGGATTGTTTCTTTAGTGATTAAATTCGATGAAGGTTTTAAATTTAATTTCAAACGCTGTTGGATGATATTTAAGAAATCATTCAGTAAAACTCTTTTAATATTTGAAACCATATTCTTAATAGTTGTCAATTCTCCGGTTGTTAAAGTTTCTAGCAAAATTGTATTTAAAACTATGATTATATCATCAGCTAATGAAGAAATTGGTGGCTCTTCGGGTAATAAAGAAAACAGAGAATTCGACATTGAGTTATCAATTTTTTTGAAAACTGAAGTTAAAAAGTTCAGACAAGTTGTTAACTGTGGTAACAAACTATTCAATGTTTCAATAGTGCAAGCTTTCTCTAAAGTTCTTCTGATTGTGTATGTACAGAAAATATCAAATTTTCTAACAATCACATCGGAAATTTTAATTCCAAATGTTGAATAGATAAGAGGAGCTGGATATATGTTTCTGCTGTATATGTTATTAGTATTATTGTAAATTTCACCTGTGTATTTATCATCTGAAACTTTATCAGAGTTTTGTAAAAAGTTATTCCAAACAACAACAAAAAATTTAGAATACATTGACCAATGATTCATCATCGCAGAAAGCTCATCTGCAATTTTGGAAACTTCAATCAACTCAACCGTTTCTTGTATATTATCTTCATCTTCTTCATTTGCTGTATCATCTGCATTGTTATAAATCTGTTGTATAAGTATTGGATAATCGTATTGTTGAATATCATTTATTGACCTATCCAAATTTTTTGAATCTGAATAAGTTTCAAAAATTAAATTACTTTGTAAATCACATTCCATTTGGATTTCCTTCAAAATATCATTAACTACGTCACCCCCATAATATAATTTAATAACTTTTGAATGTTGGTTTACTATAGTTGAAATGGTTTGATAAAGCCTGAATAGTAACTGAGAATAAAATTCTGTCTTGGAATCTTTGTTTTGTGCACTTCTAATAATAGATCTAGATTGTTCACTTATAATGCTACATATAAATTTAGAATAATATTGTAGCCCAACTTTTGGCTTTCCAATAAGTGGGAATAACTGGAAATATTCAGTTAATTTATTAACATCTTTTTTAGTAGCAGCGTCATTGAATTCATTAACAAATATAACTTCTAATTCCTTGATCCAGCGATTAAGTAAATCGGAAGGTAAATCTTCCAAATTGCTGGAAGGAACTTTAAATTCTACAAATGAATCGTTTATTAAACCGTCAGGTAAATTTCTTATAATTGATATTGATTCAGAGGCAATCTTCCAATCATTTCTTCCAATTGCATCATTTGCTCTTGACAATTCCATTTTCAGTGTTTTAACATTATCAATATAAGTTTTCAAATTAATCAATTGGTTTTTTTCTATGTCTAGTAGTCTAACACGTTCTGTTATTTTATAACTTAAATCGTTTGCATCAGACATTATATTTTTTAGATTTCTAGATTGATTCAAAGTTGAGGACAATTGGAGTCTTGAAATTTCCAATGATCTTATAGTTGATTGATGGGAAAATTTGTTTTTCATACAAAACGATTGTAAGGTGCAATCTATATCTGATTGAGTTTCATGTATAACAGATAACAAATTTGATAGTTGTTTAATGTTTGAAACATTTGTCAATGTCCCCTCCAAATCTTTGATCTGAGACATAATCCCATCTAGTTTAGTTTCTGGACTCAACTCCAGATTATTCTGTTTCATCATGGTCATCAATTATAATTATTTAAGAGAGTTGGACCAACAGAATATACAGGTGGATGTCTGTTATTATTACAGCAACAAGTTGTTGGTTGAAAATCTCCCACGTATCTCGTAGTCAAATCTTGCAACAATACGCGGCTCGACTGAATCTCAAAAAATTTTCATGTCTTCGAAGAAAAAATGTGAAAAGTTTTGAGTTTCAGTTGTATAATTGATACTATTTTATCCTTGTTATTCTAAGAGAAACAACTAACGTAGAAGATGACGACCGTTGAAAAAATTAAAGCCATTGAAGATGAAATGGCCAGAACACAGAAGAATAAAGCAACCGAAAAACATTTAGGTATGCTTAAGGCAAAATTAGCTAAACTTAGAGCAGATTTACTTAAAGATGCAGCAGCTGGTTCAGGCGGTGGGCCAGGTATAGGTTTTGATGTTCGTAAAAGTGGTGCAGCATCTATTGGATTTGTTGGATTTCCATCTGTTGGTAAATCTACATTATTAACTAAATTAACAGGTACAACATCGGAAGTTGCAGCATATGAATTTACAACATTAACAACTGTTCCAGGTGTTATTAAATATAGAGGTGCTAAGATTCAAATGTTAGATTTACCTGGTATTATTGAAGGTGCTAAAGATGGTAGAGGTAGAGGTAGACAAGTTATTGCTGTGGCTAGATCATGTGATTTAATTTTCATTGTTTTAGATGTTAATAAACCTTTACGTCATAAACAAATTATTGAACATGAATTAGAAGGTTTTGGTATAAGATTGAATAAATCACCACCAGATATTTTAATTAAGAAGAAAGAGAAAGGTGGTATTAGTATTACATCAACAGTTGCATTAACTAGAATTGATGAAGATGAAGTTAAAGCAGTTTTAAATGAATATAGAATTAATTCATGTGAAGTTTCATTTCGTCAAGATGCAACAGTTGATGATTTAATTGATGTTCTTGAAGCACATAATAGGAAATATATTCCTGCTATTTATGTTTTAAATAAAATAGATTCATTTTCGATTGAAGAACTTGAATTATTATATCGTATTCCGAATGCAGTTCCAATATCAAGTGGGAATGAATGGAATTTAGATGAATTATTAGAAGTTATGTGGGATAGATTAAATCTTGTTCGTGTTTATACAAAACCTAAAGGACGTTTACCAGATTTCACAGATCCAGTTGTTTTAAAAGGGGATAAATGTTCAGTTGAAGACTTTTGTATGAAAATTCACAAATCTTTAGTTGATGATTTCAAATCTGCTTTAGTTTATGGTACTAGTGTTAAACATCAAAATCAATATGTTGGTTTATCACATAATTTACAAGATGAAGATGTTATTACCATTTTAAAGAAATAGAAGAAATGTGGATTTCTCGTGTCTATCTCAATTTGTATTCTGTCCCCCCCCCCATTTTTTTCATGATTATTAAGACTTTATTATTTTACTTAATCATCCATTTGTTTATATATATATATATATATATATATATTTATATAATTTACTAGTAATAATACAATTAATATTTATTTACTTCCATCTGCTTTGATGACACTCATACATTGGAATTTATTAGCATAATTAGCTTTATATAATCTTATTAATCCATCATCACCACAACTGCTCAATATTGTACCAGTCAAATTCCAGTTTACATTCCAAACTTCACCGTCATGATCATTAAAAGAATTTAATAAAGTGATTTTCAAAGTTATATCGTCATTATTATCTCTATGTTCATCCAATTTGAATATTCTTACAAATCCATCTTTACAAGCAGTTGCAATTAAATGGTAACTTCTCCCCATAGATGGAGCCCAAGAGACACTTCTAATTAAACCTTTATGTTCAGGTAATACCAAACTTTGGATAAATTTATTTGTTGATTCATTTCTATAATATATATAAGCTTGATCTAAAGCACTCACAATGAACTTTTCCGTACTGAATTTAGAAGGGCACCAAGATAAACTAAAATCACTCTGTAACTGATTAGCAACTGCATTTTTCAATATTGAAATTTCATGAATTAAAGACCATTGAGATAAATCGCTTGGATCGACAGATTCGTAAATTCGTAAAACTCCGTCACTTCCAATTGAAGCAATTTGTAATCCTAAATGTGATGGTAAAAAACAAGCATCGTATAAAGGACCACGTGAATCCGATAAAGTCGAAACTTTTGCCCATCGCCTGTTTGAATTTAGTGGTTCTTCAAATCTTTCTTCCCAAATTTTAACAGTTCTATCATATGACGCAGATAGTAGTAAATGGCCAAATTCGGGATGTGCAAAATTTACACATACAATAGCACTGTCGTGAGCTCTCCATGAATCGTTGGCTTCCCAAAAGTAATTATCGGTATCTAAGTCGAATATTTTAATATGTTGATCAGCACTACAGGTAGCGAGCTGGCGTCCATAGAAATCGTACGCAACATCCAAAATGAGATCTTCGTGTAGTGATGGAAAAGGCTTGACAAGGTTCATGATCCAGTAGCCCCTCTGTCTGTCTCCCCTGAGTTCCTCCAACAGTGCAGCCCAGAGCAAAAGGGTGAAGTGTGAAGTGTGGAAAGAGTGAAATCACCAAAGCTCTCTCGGCTGCCCAAAACAGCAACTGGGCCGCGACCACACAGTGTATCCTGTGCACACTGCAACACAGACTGCACGGGTTCAGCTAGGCAGAGACAGCTACAGCAACGGATGTGTGTGTAGCTGCTGTAGGTAATTGGAACGATAGTAGCATATATGCTGGCTTTGAACAGGAGCTTGCCAAAATGCGTGCTGCTGTCGGCCAGTCGTCGTTGTGGCAGAGGCAGAGGCAGAGGCAGCTCGCAGTTCGCAGCTCGAAGCGTGCACCGAGTGATAAGGCTTTTGACAGCGAACGTGATAACGGCTGGGGATGGGAAAGACGTCTTCGGAGAAGTTTCTGACCAGTTTGTTTGTTTGTTTGGTTGGTTGGTTTTCTTTTGGCGGTTTCCCTCCGGCTCGTCTGCTTTTCTCTCTCAGCTTTATCTCCAACAGCTGTCTATTACAACCAGAGCAAAAGCTAATTACTCATACTCCAACCATGTTCAAGCTAGTTACCCCCGTTGCTTTCTCTTTGAAGATGAACTTGCAGAATCCTTTGAAAAGAAGTATCCAGTCCCATACATTCAACAAAAGGTTATTTTCTTCAAACATTAAGTACTTTAAAAACAACAACAATTATTATAAAAATTATACAATTGCTAAATCAATGCATGCTAGCAAGGACAAACCAAATTTATCGTTAACTTTCTTGGGTATTTTAGGTGTGTCTTCTTTATATTTAGTTGCACACAAACCTATTTTAAACGAAACTGCAGGATTTGCAAATCAACCAGTTTCAATAAATACACAACAAGCTGCTAATGTCTATTACGATGACACTAAGTCGTTTTATGATGGAGCTTTTAATGGTAAATTGAATTACCATCAAGTTGCACTGGGTTCAATGACAGGTTTGATTTTAGGTTACGCAATTTCAAGATTGAGTACAGTGTTATTCTGTTTCTCACTTGCGTTTTATTTGATCAATGTTTATTTGCGTAAACAAGGTATAATTTCAATCGATACAAAGAAAATGGTCAAAGGTGCCGTTTCTTCAATTTCTTGGGATGAATTGGTTTTCGAGCAAACAAGTTTTAGTGTTCCTTTTGTATGTAGTTTCCTTATGTCGGCTACTTTATAATTGTGTTATGATTTGTTTTTTTTTCCGTTTTTTTTTTAAAAAGTAGTATAAATGGAAAATAAAAGGTTTTCTTCAATGCAATTTCCGCAGAAGAGTGTGCTTGAATTTGTACCATTTCTATGCGTTACGTTACACAATTTCTATATACTTTTGTTACCCTATATTCTAAAAAGTATATCCACATATACACATGTGTGTGTATATATATTCAATCCTGAGTTCTTAATTCGATTTTGAAATTTCGTTTACCGCCCAATCAACCATATCTCGGAATGACTTATCTTCTTCTTCTTCGACCAAATTGTCTAATATTTCTAGTTCGTTTATAACAGGCTCAAATTCTTCAAAATCAGTTTTTATATCCTGCCTTAATTGGCTTAATTTTTCTAGTAATTTTTTATTGGATTCGGTTATCTCTTTCAGCTGGTCCTTTAAATCGTCTTCTGTTTTCTGTTTCTCTGATATTATAAATATTTTTGTCAATTCCGACGGATTCAATGCTGATAGATCAACTTTACCTATAATTTTAGAATCATCAGAATTGCTATTATTGTCATATTCTAAACTAGTCTTAGAAGTTTCTGCATTTTTAATAACCTCGTCAAGTAAATTTAACTTATTCTCTAAATCTTTCTCATTGAATATTTTCTGGAATTCAGATTCTGCTTTAGTTTTCCATGATTTAATTATTTGTTTACGAACATATTCTAATGAAGTTTTATCAATTTCTGGATAACACGATATGAGAACTTTCAGACTCAACTTGGAAAGAGTCTTCTGTAATGCATATGATAAAGCTGAATGTAAGGCGTCAAATCGCACATATTCCGATTCTCTTTCTATTTTATTATTTAATGACATAAAATTTAGTAAACTAGGACATGCACAAAGATATCAGAGAGCTTTCTCACACGAAATCTGTGTTTAAACTAGTACAAAGGGAACAAACATGTTGATTTTCAAAACATGAAACGGTGTCGCGTAGATACGGAAAAGAATACCTGAAAAAAAAAAAAATTTTTTTCTTTGATCTTTTTTTTTTCACTTCAAATTCTTTTTCCATCTCTAGTTTGCCATACCTATAATGAGAATAATAGCAGCTTCTGAAGATACAGGGGCATTGAAATTGATTTCTGCATTGCATGGAACAGATACTTCAAAGCCTAAAGACGAAGAAAATCCAAAATTTCCTAAAATTACAACTCATGCAGAAGAAAATAACACTAGAAGATCAAAAGTAATTAAAATTCAAAAATTTAAAGATAATAAACATATAGTTGTTGCTCGTTTAAACGGATCTGTTGAAATTTATCAAATTTTAAAAGATGCAACAGATTTAACAAAATTTTCAATTGAAGCAGCAATAAACAAGGAGAAAGATCAAGAGCAAGATAAAAATCAAAGCCAAAATCAAAATCAAAATCAAGATGAGCAATCAGAACAGGAACAAGAAAATCTGTTGCCTCTTCTTTATAAACATGAAAATGTTATTCCACCATTCATAAAATCATCAGATGAAATTTTCATAAATTTAACAATTGATGATTTAGAACGTATTATTTTAGTAACAAATAAAGGTTCAGTTTTTATATGGAATTCTAAAGATGATTTAACTAAACCTCCTATGAAATTCAACTTACCATTAAACACAAACGAAAATGTGGGAGCCTTCCAAGTTCATCCAGGTAAAGATTATTGTAATTATGTTGCTTATGGTGGTAAAGAAACAGATTTAAAAATTGTTAAATTACCAACTGATAACAAAAAAAAATTAGAAATTGTATTTAAAGCTAAAAATGTGTCAGATTCAAAACTTGATTTGCGTGTACCAATTCACATTAAATGTTTATTATTTGATATTCAAAGTACACCAGATAATTTCAAACTTTATACATTTACAGCGGTTGGAGATTTAAGATATTATGAATCGAAAATAGGTCGAAAACCAAGATCCTCAGTATTGATTCTACCTAAAAAAGCTCCAATAACAGAAGCTATTTGGATAGATAATGAATTAGTTGTTTGTGATAATAGAGGTATAATTGTTAAAGTGAATCCTCAAAATGGTGCACAATTATCACAATTTAAAGGGCAAATAGGTTCTATTCAATCATTATCCAATTTTAAAGATACAATATTAGCAACTACAGGTGTTGATCGTTACGTTCGTGCATATGATAATAAAACTAGAAAATGTTTAGTTAAAGTATTTATTGGTACACAGTCCAACGCATTAACTATTGTTGAAGATGAAGAACATTTAAGACGTGAACAAAATAAGATCAAGGCAGAAGCTAAAAAGATTGCATTAGAGAATAAACAAAAGAAAGCCTTACAAGAAGATGACGAAGAGGAAAGTAGTGATGAAGAAGAGTTATGGAATAAGTTGGATGCTAATAATGAAGTCACACATAGAAGGAAAAGACGTAAATTAACATTGGCAAAATAGAAAATTGCATGTATAGCTTATTTTTGTACTTTCAAATGTTTAAAACAAAAACACTTTTTAGTAACTAACTGAAAAAAAATTAAAACTCTCCGAGACGGGGAATTGAACCCCGGTCTCCCGCGTGACAAGCGGAAATTCTAGCCACTAAACTATCTCGGATTGTAAAAATGCGCAAGCCCGGAATCGAACCAGGGGCTCAACGATGGCAACGTTGAATTTTACCACTAAACCACTTGCGCTTTCTTGTGAGTTTTAACGGACCACTCTGACTTTGAGTTACTAATCTATTTAGTAATTCCAAGAATATAAATGAATAACAGTAATATGCTTATAATGGATATATTATTCGTTGACGTGGGAGCGACATATAATAATGCCCTTTAATATATTATATTGATATCTTATATACGTCCAAGTTCGTAATAAATAACTTGTTGAAAGAATATATTTTATTATTGTTATATATATGTAAGAAAGATATTCCATAAAACCTATATAATGTAATAAATGCTACATATAACTCGAATCACAAATTTCTGGTTTAACATCTCAAGGATGTGTTCTAGTTATCATTGAGTTTCTAAGTTGTGATAAAGTCTTGTCGTACTCGCGTTTTAATTCTATGTACCTAAACACTGCAGTAGCTGAAAAATGACTTTCACCTTTAATATATAGTAATTCAAATTCATATTGGCTCAAAAAAATCTAAAGTTTGATAATATGTTTTGATTTAAATTTCCATGCTCTTGTAGTTCTGACTGAGTCACATTTGATGTGATTTCTTTTTTGACTAGCTTGGTGGTGTGGAACTAGAAGAGTTTTTAGAAAATTTGTTAATCTTTGATACTATAAAAGTTGAGTATGTATGGTATTAAATTTTGGTTAGCTCAACACAAAATCTCTTAATTCAAACATTGACAATTTTTAGTATATTATCTTCTGCAGTGATGGTTTTTTAAAAAATTAGTTTAAAGAATGTCCATTGCTAATTTTCAGCATCAAAACATTATAAAGTCACATTTCAACATGCACCGAAATTCTCCAATGATCAACAACCATGATCTGTAAAAAAATTGATTGGAGCTAAAAGTGTTTTAGCAATCTGGACTGATAAATTTTTCATATAGAATGTGATGTATGCCCCCTATATGAACTTTTCTTGGCTTCTTAGTCGGTTCCAACAATCTTGGCGAAAATGGCCTTTCTTGTGGCAGTAACAGCATTCCACATTTCTGTTTTTGTATTGTTTGATTTTCTTATAGTTTGATTTCCGTTCAACCTTTAATATTTCTTCGTCAGCTTCCGTATAACTATCAAAAGCTATACTGGCATGTATAGCTATATTCATTGCTGCATCTAATGATTTAGGTAGTTGCGCTCTAACAAGCGCATAAACATTAGGTTTTAAACCATCCAAAAAGAAGTCTCTGTAAAATCTGTCACTAGCATAGTCCGTACCTAATTCTCGATAGATTTTTTTAAACTTATAAACATATTCGCAAACTGTAGTCTTTTGTTGTAACAAACGGAACTCTCTAATGATACAAGCATGATTGTTGAAATCAATAAAATCATTTTTAAATTCCCGTATCAACGCCGAATATGTGTATTTGTCTTCTCTAAATCTAGTATTGGCCCACCAATTTTGGGCTTCACCAACTAAATATCTTGCCATATACGTTTTTTTGGCTTCATCTGTGGTTAGATGATTGATAAAAATTGCATTATCTAAAGCGGCCAAAAATGCATGCACTTTTCTTGAATTTCTTGTACCATCATATGTTTCAATTTCAGGTTTGGTTTCGACCTGGTATTGTTTTGAAGAAAATTCTTCTAATGCTTTAATTAATTGCTGTATCAATTCTTTCTCCATGGTCATATCCTTGGTACTGATTGTATTTAGTTTTCTTGTTGGATCTTTCAAATCTAAAGAGTCAGCCATTTTTTTAAAAAATTTTAAATCTTAAAAGAAATTTTGTGCTAACAAGTACAATATGATATTATAACTTTGAGTCACTCGATTTATTAGTAGTTTCAAAAATATGAGATAAACAGCAATGATTTAATTCTTGGATGCAGACTATTGATAAATCAAAGAAAAAATACATTTATTTTCCAAGACTGAGAGGTGAAAAATGCCAGAGTTTGAATAAGCGAATACAATAGGAACAATAGGTTTAATTTTTATTGGATTTACTACAAGCTGCTATTCTTCCTGCTGCCGTTTATTAATACATACAGATTTATGTTTAGAAATTGCTAGTAAGTATAATATTAATTAATTTAATGTTATGTTATTAAAGGGGTAATTAATATATCAGTCTAGTGTCAATAATAAGGTCATTAACTAACTATGAAGTAGTTAGTCAAATATGTCTGTATGTGAAATCTTATAATATATAGTTGTAGAGTGACATTATCTAAATCTACAAAATATATAAAAATATAATTTCTATCAAGAATACCCAGATAAGTAAAAATCAGTTTTCCACAACACTGAAAATACGTTTGAAAACATTCATACTGAACTGTGAGGGAATACCAACTGGTATATTTAGATTCAAAAAAAAAGAGTGTATGAATATCTGAAAGTTTGTTATAAAAAATAAACATAAAGCATTGCCTGTTTGACAACTAGATAGCTTTTATACTCATTGATATAAAAAAACAATTGCAGATTAATTTTACGGCTGGTGATCAAAATTTACAATAAGGGCACTATAATCTTCAATTGGATTTTTTGCTTTTTTTCAGAAAAGACGTTCCATTAACTGCCTCTTATAGACATGAAACACATCTTACAGGTATTAATTTCGTAGAAAAAAAAAGCTATTTTAAATAGCAGGAGAGCACACCCTGTTCTCAATTTGTAATCGAATCACTTTTAACAAGATACTTAAAAAAGAAATATTGTGAACGTTAAGTCAAATTGAAATACCCTATAGGATCATCTCTGCAAATACACTTGAGGTAAAGCTTACGGTTGCTAATCTTACATTTTTAAAAATTTCTCGGAAAATCCATGAATCAAGTTTACAGTGGCCATTTACAAACACAACAATGACTGGATGGCCAAGCTGGTTAAGGCGTGCGACTGTTAATCGCAAGATCGAGAGTTCAATCCTCTCTCTGGTCGTTTTATATAGGGTCAATGGTCTAGTGGTATGATTCTCGCTTTGGGTGCGAGAGGCCCTGGGTTCAATTCCCAGTTGACCCCTATATTTTTTTGTTTTCTCACACAATTTTTTCGAAACAAGCGTCAAAAAAACTTTTCACGCTTTGGGTAACTCCAAAAAATATTCGGTTTGAGGCCAACAGGAATCGAACCTGCAACCCTTCGATCTGGAGTCGAAAGCTCTACCATTGAGCCATAGCCCCAACCATTGTTAATATCCTTAGTTGTTAAAATATATAGCTAATACTTTTAAGCTATTTTGAAAAGCAAGTGTTTTTAAAGAAAGAAAGAGTAGTTAAGGTAGGGTGTACTGAGGGAATAGCAATTCAAGAGAAAAAACAAATTTAATTTTTTGTAAACAAAAAAACCCCAATGAATACTTGTTTACACATTTGTATGATATTGCAACCATCTACAAGTTACTTTTGATCAATTTGGCAAATAAGCGAGTGCAAAATTTAAAATTATGAAACCAATTTGATGCAATTCTTTAATAGAGTACAAAATGATTACCAAATAAGAAATGCTTTGTGATCCTTGTGTTCTTATAAGTAGGAATAAAAATTAAACAAACATATGTAGATTTAGGTGAATCTTTTTATTTTTTTTAATTACTGCATATTACTAGCTTGAGCCAACCAACTGTTGTAATAACCCAGGTATGTAAGCAGAAACAAAAACAGATCAAATTAATACAGCATCATATACATCTTGTGTTATTTCCAATCAATAAAAAGCGCAAGTGGTTTAGTGGTAAAATTCAACGTTGCCATCGTTGAGCCCCTGGTTCGATTCCGGGCTTGCGCAGATGTGTTATTAAACTATTATTTTTTTTCCAGCAATCACGCGAAGAGGCGGAAATAAGCCTACACAAAATTCCACATGGCCGATATCGGGAAATAAAAAAATGCCGTTTATCCATTTTCGTTTCTTGTTTGTTCGCTATCAAATTTTTTTGCGGGGTGCGGAATCATTTCAGTGGAACCATTTGCCCGTGTTGGCAACAGTTGACTCATATCTGTGTTGTATAAAAAGGGTGATATTGCACACGCTTTTTTTGTGGTTGTTGCTTGCCAGTTACTCTTCTGTTTTCATTAAATAATTAATACCACTACTACCACCACCACCACCACCACTACTACTACTATAATGTCTATCGTCGTTAACAACAATATCTCCCTTGCTGAAAAAGAAGAAGGTGTCAAAGTCTTTGACAGAGAATCCAAGATTACTATTCAAGAAGTTAATGAATTAGTTGGATTATCTAAAACTATAAGCTACCAGGATGACGATGATGAAAAGGAAGATGAATACAACTATGGATTTGTCCCTTCTGTTAGTACCGATAACTACGATTCTATCAATGTTTACGGCCACAACCACATGTAGAAAGCTAGCACTTTTCTGCTGTTTGCGCAATTTCAATATATCTTTTCTCTGGGAGCTTTCTATCATTTATTTCTATTTCACCAAATTTGTACACTATATAAAATGTCTATACAACCACTATAACCATAATCATAATCATAATCGACCTTTTCATAAAACTATCGCCGCACTGTCATCCGGATCCCTGTCCCCGGCGTGTCGCCCGCACCCCCGAAAAATTTACTTGAATCATCCGGATCATCTTGGCCATCTACTTATAAATTTCAACGTTTGCCTCCTTTTCCTTTCTTTTTCCTTTCTTTTTCCTTTTCCTGTTTCTTTCTCCCTTTCTTTCTCTCCTTCTCTTTGCTACCCGAATATCACACCCAAACAATGTCACAAGCTCAAACACAAATCCCTCAACAACCTCAAGCTCAAGCTCAATCAAAAGATGCTATATCAACTTTAAAGAAACAAGCTTCAAAATCTTCTCTGAAGAATATACCTTCTTTAAGTAATTTATACAATTCAACTTCAAACAGTGGATCAAGTTCAAATTTATCTTATTCAAATTCAGCAGTTTTCAATAATAATGCAGGTTTAGTACAAAAAGGTACAATTGCTCATATCGATAATTCTCATTTACATAATAATATTAATAATTCTGATGATGATGATAGCGCTTTTGAATTAAATTGGACACCTCAAGTATCTTCTGATAATTACACTTCAGGCTACCACCAAAAATATTAGTTTTTTATATCCCCTTTGTTATATTTCTTTTTATGCTTCTTCAGGTTTTCGTCTTCTCTTCTCTTTTCTTCTCGAAACAAAAATTATATTCTTTAAATAAATTCATTATACAGCAATTTAATCCCCAGTAATATATATCTATATATGTTTTATACCTCCTTTTAATTATTTTAGAAAAAAAAACAATAAAACAGTAACGAATCAATGATAGTAATAATAATGAAAAAACAATAAAAAAATTAACGTTCCGATACCGGGAGTCGAACCCGGGTCTGCCCGGTGAAAGCGGACCGTGATAGCCGTTACACTATATCGGATATTGTATAACAAAATATGTGCCGGTTTATTACTGAGTCACTCAATTTTGTAACATATCAAAACAAAATCTTACAATTTAGCGTTGCTATAAAATAAACAATAAACATATGGAATTGCTGGTGAAAAGGAATTGGCCTTAAGCAACTAGTTTTGAGACGTGACTAACTGGTAACTCAATAATCATGTTTTTTCTATGCTGTCGTAGCTTAATAGATATCAAGAAAAATCTGTGTTAAATTTCCAATTTTTATTTCTTATCCCCCTTAGTCTTAGTACTAATATTAATGCTGTGGTTTAGTATTAGCAACCAAAAAGCTAATTCGCTGGCTTAGATAACTTGGGACAGTACCGTCAGTACTGTAACAACAGCTCGTATGGCCAAGTTGGTAAGGCGCTACACTAGTAATGTAGCGATCCTCAGTTCAACTCTGAGTGCGAGCAGTTTACATTTTTTTACATAGTTTTTAAACAAAAAAAAAGAAAAATATACATGTTAAACAAATAATTTATAAATCATTAAAATAATCATCATAATCAGTTAAAACAAATCTGAATTGTACATCGTTATTATCAAGTCTTTCCCAAGCACTTTGGATATTTTCCTTACTAAATTTAATTTTTTCAATCATTGGTTTAATATTATTCTCTGAAGCTAAATTTAACATAAATTTAATTTGTGATATTGAACCACTACAAATTCCACCGATTTTAATATTATTTGAAATTAAATCGAAAACGTTTAATTTTAAAATTTCAGATGTGCCTGATGAAATATCAGGTCCTGTAATTAACTGTAAATTACCATTAGGTTTAAGCATTTCAATCATATTTGAAATTAAATCATTGGTTAAATATGCACCTGTATGAATTATAACATCAAATTTATCATTATATTTTGATAAATCAGTTTTATTCCTTGGAATTAATAAAAATTCATCTGCGCCTAATTTAATTGATAAATCTTTTTTAGATTCTGAGCTTGAAATAGCTGTAACTTTAGCACCTAAAGCTTTCGCAAACATTATACACATATGTCCAATACCTCCAATACCTAATATACCAACTTCTGTATTATTAGTTACACCAGTTTCTAATAATGGTGCTAAACTTGTCATACCACCACACATTAAAGGTGCAGCAAATTCAGATTCTAAATTATCAGGTATTTTAAAAACAAATTTTGAATTAACTCTAATATGTGATGCATAACCACCTTGTCTTTTCAAATTTGGTAAATAATTACCATAAGTCAATTCAGATTTTTTACAATTATTTTCAAAACCGTTTTTACATCTAAAACAACTATTACAAGAATTTGCTTGTGCTCCAACGCCTACTCTATCACCAATTTTAAATTCATCATCATTTATATTTGAATCTTTCCAAACTATATATCCAATAATTTCATGGCCTGGTATAATTGGATAATTTGGTTCTCCCCAATCACCTCTAGTAAAATGTGGATCAGCTCCACAAATTCCACACGCAATTATTTTAATATCAACAAAATCTATTTCTTTATTATCAGTATTTTCAGGCTCATATTGAATTAACTCATTTGGGTATTTCCCAGATTTTGTTAATCCAATTCCTTTGATAGCAGTAATTGGTTTACCAGCTTCCATTACTTTCCTTTACTTATTTTTCATTTTTCATTACATCAATCCTGCAATCTACGATTCAACAGTTTTTTTAGGGATAGCAGCTGTACTTATATACCAATCCATCTTCACATTTGACAAACAAGGAAACGTTCTCAAACCAGAAGCGGCTCAGCGCCGTTTTTGCCCGTTTTGGCTCTTTTGGTCAGACGATCGGCTGTGCCGCGAATCTGGCTTTGGTGGATAAATGTCGTGTAACGTGTGTGACAAGCGTGGACATGAACAGAGCAGTGCCGGTGTTGGACGGAGATCAGAGGAGCATTGCTTTGGAGATCAAAGAAATGGCTAAAAAGAAAGGTAGCAAAAAGAAGAAGAGTAATTCCAAGCCTATGGGTGGAGCTATTGGTGCCAACTTAGCTGCTGCAGGTGCTGCAATGGCAGCAGGGAATACTACAGTTTTGACTAGAGAAACTGATGAGGTAGCTAGTGAAATCGATGAAGCAATCGATTCTGCTGATCAAAATGACGACACCGAATTAGAACAGGTTGAAGATGCTGTTGCGTCGTCTGATCTATACACAGAAGGAGACAAAGACACAGCAGCAGAAGAAATCAACCAAGGTGTCGACGCAGCCGAAGACCACGATGACAAGGAGCTCGAAGAAGTTAAAGATGCAGTCAAATCAGCTGAGTTATACACAGAAGGAGACAAAGACACAACAGCAGAAGAAATCAACCAAGGTGTCGATGCAGCGGAAGACCACGAAGACAGAGAGCTCGAAGAAGTTAAAGATGCAGTCAAATCAGCTGAGTTATACACAGAAGGAGACAAAGACACAACAGCAGAAGAAA